>JAUZST010015830.1:0-10051 GCA_034779995.1 Parotocinclus haroldoi | reverse complement strand
GCACACTTATGGCAAAGTATGACTCTGTGTGACCCGCACAGTTCCCCCAATTAATTCCTGAAATGATGCCCCAACTTCGCCTACACCCAGCTCAAATGCTTTGCATGTTTGGTAGTACAAACCTGTGTGAACTACTTTTTTCTGTGATGAAGATGAACAAAACCACACAAAAGTCGTCTCACTGATGCACATCTCCACTCCATCCTGAGAGTCTCCACAGCTCAAAACCTAACCCCAAACATGAATGTACTTGCAGCCAAGAAAGGATGTCAAGCATCTGGCTCGGAGAAATGAAAGGAGAGAGAAAACTAAACAGCTTTTAAGTTTTTTGTTTGTTGGTTTTCTACTTTTGGACTACAGCTGATCACAGTTATTTGAAAATATTGCTAATTTTCCATCAGCTTGAAATATTCTCATTTTGCCTGATGTTATTTTTGAAGAAAAATATAATTTTATATTTCATTTAATGTATTGAGGAAAATTTTGTTGTTTGGCTAATCAAATTCATAAGGGTGATTAAAATATTGTCAGTTTTAGACTGTTAAATAAATGTTAATCCTGTTTGGCCCATAACTTAAGACTGTTTAATTTTGGTCCGATTGAGTTTGACACCCCTGATCTAGGCTGTTCCTTCCTAGCTGTAAGGTGGTTTTGTGAGGGAACGCAAATACAACAAACAGGCTCCAGGCAGCCCAAATAGATCACAAGTAGAGAGGATAATTTGCTGATATGTCTTTGCCTGGACCATTTCCAGATGCTTTGGACAGAAAGACATTTGACATTTGACATTACGTGTCCTGCCATTGATTGCCAGTCAACATCACCTTTGTTTGCAATAGTGACAAATGCAGGTTCTGTTTGGGATCCGATGATGGTTGTGTTTGAGGCCTCATGGTGAGCAACTCAATCCTGGCTTTGCTGTAGCTTGATACACTGCTCCAACTGCTGATGTAATAGATGAGGATTTACAGGCCCGGCTTCAAGATTTATGAGCAAACGTGCCACAGGAAACCGTATGGAACCTGTTCGCCTCCATTTCCCAACTTGTATTGTGTCAAGGCTAGAGACAGCCTAACAGGATAACCAGAACTCCTTTCAATTGCAGTTTTCCCCAAAGATAAATATTCCTTCACGCTAAAATTGAAATTAATTGAATATATCATTACATTTACACATAATTTAATTCCAGATTTCACCATTCCTTCTTGGATTTTTTTCCCTACTGTAACGTATGCAGCACTATGAAGATTTAATTTCCAAGTAAAATGAGAGAAAATGCTAACATTTAAAAATAAACTTTATTAGATCATGGCAACAATAGTGTTAAACATTTTTAGAAACTTTCATAGGGAGTCAAAAAATTATAGGTTACCAATCTTCTGAACAATTGTGTCAAACTGTTCCTTGTTGGCTGTGGGATCTTCAGCAAATGAACACAGTTTTCTGAAGAAAAGCACAAAAACACACCATTCCCATTGGTTACAAATGACTGAAAATGAATAGAGAAGCTGCTGGGCATATCAAGTCCAAATACGGTTTTTTTTTTAATGCATTTTCCCTACCTGAAGAGTCGGAGTGCCATGATGCTCTTCTCAAACTGAACAGCTTTGCGGTGTCCTGATTGTATCACATCCTCTGGAATATCAGCAAGACGAGCAGCATTAAAGCCGTAGCTTTTGGGACAAGCCCCGCTAATAAACTTGTAGAGGAACGTGATGGTCTCCTGGCTGGGGTCCTCGTCACACTCATTCTCCACCATACAGGCCTAAGTGCAAATACCACACATAGTCATACATTTTAAATCGGTTATATCTCAGTGAAATCTCGACCAACCATGAAAGTAGTGGTGATGGAATTTAATTGGCAGTTTTAATGGAAATATTGTGGAAATCAAGCAAACAAGTTAAAAATGAAACAATGCAGTGTCAGCAATTATTGTATTTTAACGAATCATGACGGTCTTCGTTTTATTGCAAAGTGAGTCAAATAATGTCAGCACATAGTTAAAGCAACAATAAAAGTATCATCGTAGACGGGACATATCGCACATCCCTATTTCAAACCCTAAGAACTATTTAAGCATTTTCAGTTCTTGAACCCTGTCACCTAGGCCAAAAACAAATGTCATGCACTCAGGTTCCGTCAGTATCATATAGATCAATAATAACATACAAACACAGATTGAATTACAATAAGCAATGAGCTTAATCAATATTTTTTTAATCTGAGCTCAGAAAGGTAATGAAAAAACAACTCACCATATGGCCAAGTTTGACAGCTGGGTGTGAAGCATAGTCTTCCACCAATGAATGGTAGTGAGTGGAGAATAGAGTTCTACAGCGGATTCTCTCGGACAATTCTTTTACCACTGCACTCGCTATTGCTGTACCATCATAGGTGGCCGTGCCCCTGCCTAGAACCAGTTCCATACAAATACACCTCAGATGATATTTTGAGATAAACATTAGTGGTTTTGATAAGACAACAGTGTGAAAGACGTAAAAGCAGATAGCAACAAGCTTTACCTAGTTCATCCAGAAGAACAAGTGAATTTATTGTTCCATGGAGGAGGATGCTGGCCGTCTCGCTGAGTTCCACAAAAAACGTACTCTCTCCTAAAGGGCAAGGTGTATAGGTATAACCATCCAAGATGCATCAAACACTTTGTAAACTGCCCTTTAAAAGGAAATGCACATACTAACAATAGAAATTGGACTATGCTTTCTTCCACGTAGTTAAACTTACCAGACATGATGCGATCAGAGGCACCGAGGCGAGTGAATACTCGGTCTACTGGAGTGAGGCGCAGGCTTTCAGCCGGCACATAGCAGCCCAGCTGAGCCAAGATCACCACAAGACCACACTAGAACATGAAATTAAATGCCTTTTAAGCATTGTCCTGTAAATCAAACAGGACAATTCTATTTCACGTGAATTGAGCCAAGTTTGATTTTTGCATTTCTACATAGCTTACAGATTTTCAGGACCGATTCAGTATCCATTCTGATACTACTGAGGGTACAAGATGGTCATCTATTAAATAATCTAACTTGGATATCTGAAACAATTCAGAAAAGTGAATAGTAAAGAATTTTGTATTTTTGCATTTCAAGCTCACCTGTCTCATTAAGGTGGACTTGCCTCCCATGTTTGGCCCAGTAACAAGTACACATGGAGCTAATGCTTTCTTTGTATCTTCACTCTCGTCATTTCCATTGCCAGGACAACCAATAAATATGTCATTGGGAATGAAGTCATCACCAAAGAATGTGTTGGTAACACAGGGATGCCGGGATCCTCTGAGGTCCAACAAAGGAGAAGTCTTTGGGCTGTTACCTAGTATCTCTGGTCTTGCCATTGGCCCATCACCACTCTGACTATACCGGGACAAACCCAACAACACATCTGCAACAGTTTGGAGAACACCGATTAGTAATAGTTACATTTTATCAAGATGATGTAACTACAGCACATGAGAAACCTCTACACATACAGTAAGAGAAAACCAACACTTTTTAATCACACATGCACAGATCTGGCTACTACAGTGGAACCTCGGTTAACTACCACAATCGGTTGTGAAAAGTTGGTTGCCAGCCGAAACGTCCGCTATCCGAAACAATTTTCCCCATAAGAAATAAAGGAAATAGAAATAATTGGTTCCCAGCCCCTGTTAACTCGCTAATATCTGAAAGTTAAAAAACAAACATACCTATATAGGCTGTAACTTTCATATAATTAGTGAGTTAACAAGGCATGTTTTTTAAAATGTGAACAGTTATAACAGTACAAAGTTAAATACGTGTAAATGAGTGTTAAATGGAGTTAAATAAATATAAAAACCTTAAAGAAAGCATTTAAACACAAACCATTTAGTAAAGATAAGAAAATTACCGTTTTAACTGTGATGTGATAGCATGAATGCATGGAGGTGTGGGATGGAATTACTGCTTAGAACATGATTGAGGGCTATATTATTAAAATAAAGCACAAAAATCACTAAATACGAAGGCTGTGTAAAGATAATGATAACGACCGACTGATCGTAACTGTATTTTAATAAACCTGACAATTCAGTGTTTCTACATGGTGGGAAAGTGAATCTGCGTCAGTAGCATTTGGCTCGTTCCTATTGAACGAGAGTTCAGAATCACAAAGTCCATACCTTTAAAACTTTGGATATATCAATCCATTTATTACATCAGCAGCAGATAATCCATACATCAGCAGCAATAGTGGATATCGAGTATTATTTTAGACATTCAAACCTTCCGCTTGTATGAACTCCAATAGCATTCATAAGAACAGAACAGTCAAAATACTGTTGACTTCCTCGTCGACTACATCTCCTCCTTACCTGGTACCTTAGAGTCACCTTTAAAGCTTTCAGCGCCCCACGTGGTAAGTGATCATAAATGCAACAAAACCCAAATGGCTCCTACAGTAACTGTCTCTCGAGCACGAATGATGCTTGGTCTGAGATGCTGGTCACTATCCGAAATTAGGTTTGCTATCCAGGGCAACTTTTTTGTGAAATATTTGGTCGTTATCCGAATTGATCTCTATCGAAGGTGTTCGAAGGTTCCACTGTATCTGTGGAGGTTAACTGACTATTTTTTCAGGAAAGGTTTGTTTAAAAGGAGATACCATCCAACCATAAGTTTAGTGGGGGTTTTTTATTATGTTTTTCTTAATCACCTTACACAACTCTAGACAGTACGCAGTAATGTGGGAAAGTCTTCAAACCATATATACCACATATGTTGTTATAGCAATAGTATAATAACCATACATACACTACTCACAGAATGCAAGGAAATTTTAATATTTTAATTCTCATGAGCAGTATATCTAATTGAGCTCATTATTAAATAACTAGGAAATTTGCATGCAGTATTTAAAAAATTCAAACTCTTCCTATAGGCTACAGTTGCAATTATTTAGTATTACTAATCCTTACATTTGAGCCATAGTAGCATCTAGCAGCTTTATCACAATGAAAAGCAGACTCAACCACACTTCAAAGACTTGATCAGTAATGGCCTTTTCGAAAGTGTTTTCCTAGGGAGGTCAAAGTAAATAGTGTCTGTCACCTGCAGAAGCCATTTAGTTGTAATTGTGTTATGTACATGCTGTATTTTCTATTAGTAATATTATTAAAGAGGCTGAAAAATAATATGGCCATTATACCATTAGTAAAACAGAAGCTCTAAAGATGGACTAAGATTTTTCTGAGTATTACATATACAATCAGCATAATAAAATGGAAGAGGTGTAAGAAATACAATATTTTAAAAAACCTCTTACCTAGTATAGCCATGCACTCCACCGCAGTCTGCCAGTTCCTGTAGTTCTTATCAAAATTGTAGAAAAGTCTCCTCATGCAATCTTTCAATGCTGCATCCCTTTTGTCTTCCCAGCTCTGCAACTCTGTGAAACAGCGCTCTATTTCCTTTGTGGAATATCTTTTCCAGCCCTTCTTTGTGGACCTCAACTCATATTCCTCAGGTATACTTCTATCAGAAATGCTGTCTGGAACCTCCATTTGATAGCGGTTCCGGCCAGTGCCCCAATAAGCTAGAGATCTGCAGCCAAGTCTCTTCTTTTGTCGATCCAAGTAGTCGTGCAGATTTTTCTCAGAGTCCTTGATTCCACCAACGGCCTGATCGTACTCTGGATCAAACCCAACCTTGGGAGTGATCACTCCAGTTGTACGAGCTTTTTGATGGTCAAAAGCAGTGTCCCAGCGGTTGAGCTCAGGTGTAAGGTCAGGAAAAAGCCCCTCCTCACTATCGGTTTTGAGTACCACCACTTGTCTGAGCAATTTTGATTGGAATTGATCTGAGACAGATTTCATAACAGACACAATTTCCTTCATGACCTTAAATCCCTCCAGAGCAGACAGAAAATCAGCAATCTTGCGTTTGCTATAAACAATCTCTTCATACAGAATGGCCCTGCTGTCTGGGTGATCCTGACCCTTCAAAGGTGTACCCATGCTATGGATTTTACTAAGCAGCCTTTCAAGATCTGGAAGTTTCTTTAAGGCTTCAGTAGCCTCTGTAGCTTGTGCTGGGGCACCCATTAAGTCTTCAATGGCATCTAACCTATCCTTAATGGACCTTGGGTTACAAAGTGGCGCGCACAGCCATTGTTTTAAAAGTCTTTTTCCAAAAGGAGTGCAACAGGTGTCTATTCGCTCAAGCAAAGTACCTTCGGGGCCTCCAGTAGACCCATTCTGAAGGATTTCAAGGTTGGCCAGTGTGACACCATCCAGGACCATACGCTGCCGAGTTTGGACAAAGAACTCTGGCGCATCTTCGGACTGCTCAAGCGTCACATCCACTGGGACATATTCTTCGAAGTTGGCCATGGAGAGAAGTTCCTGGTCTACTAGACATTTCTTGAGGTAAAACACACACCCACCGAGTGCAGAGAGTGCCAGTTCATATCCTTCTTTAGGAGACAGCCCCAGTGAATCAGTATCAGAAGTCATGGCTTTTAAAACACTGGGAAGAGCCGACTGCCCTGAATCAACTCTTGGCTCTTTACTTTCTTTAAAGTAATCTTCATCTGCTAGAGTTTTAAGGGTTTTTTGGGCGTCCCAGAATTGTGAGCCAGCATTGAGACTCTCGTGCATTGCTGAGGACAGAGAAGTCTTTAATACCTTCTGGGTTTCAACTGATGGGTTGCCCTTCTCAAAGAGCACCTGGGCTGGCAAATTATGGGCTATTAAAGTACGTAGACGAGAACAGTGGCGGTCATCTTCGAACTGGCCTATATAAAAGCGACCTACAGAAGTGTCAATAAAGCAGACACCGTAGATGTGACAAATGCCTGAGTTTTCATCTTGGTTCTTTTCTTTTACACTTAGCAAGTACCTGCTTTGCGACTCAGAGGGTGCACCATCGAGAACACTGTAGGTTTGGGTACCCCGTGTGATTATTCGACATACCTCTCTACGAACTACACGGTCAAATTTAGTAGGACGCGCCATAGCTTTGCAGCGTGCTTCCATCATTTCAGGAGTCTCAGTCTGTTCCACACGTGCCACCTTGAAACCCTTCTGTACAAGAACATCAGAGAAACGTCCAAAGCCTATCTCAGGGAAACCAGAATGTGCCCAGGTACCTTTCATGAAGGTAAGCCCCAAATTATTAACACCAATTACAGCATCCATGTGGTACAGCTCATAAAATTTCCCTACTTTATAGAAAAGCACTGTATCAAACATCTCCGATTTAAGCTGCCACCAGCGGCGCATACCAGGTGTAACCTTAGAAAGAAAGTCTTCAGGTACATAGAGTGTGGTTGGGTCATAGTCATCGTCTGACTGGCGCCTCCGCCGAGCATCCTTTCTCTTGCCATCCTGCAACCAGTCGAGTTTTTCATGGTCCCAAAGCGCAGAGTCAGTGGTTCCTGCTCCAGTGCTTTGACTCTCAAAGCTATCCGGAGCAGAGAAAGCTGACAGACGCGATTTTGTGTCAGCTGCAAGAGAAGGTAGGCTTTGAGGAGCCTTGGTCTCCAAGGAGGTACTTTTTGCTTTAGCAGACTTCTCTGTTATACGTTTACGTTTTATAGGTTTCACAGGACTATCTGGTTCTGATTCAGGCATACTCTCCTCTTGTTCTTCAACACCACTGCTGACCCCATCTTCATCCTCACTGCTACTTCCTCCCACATCAGGTTTGAACTCCTCATCGGAGCCTTCACTATCAGAAGCAACTACAATACGCCTGCGTTTAGGCTTCTGAGCACACTCTGCTGCAGCACGTGAAGAACGCCGGGAAGGCTTCTCCCTTGGAACCTCCTCTTCTGACATCTCTTTATCGGATGGTGAGGACCTTCCAACCTACCAAAATGGAATGTAAAGTTTAAAACTGCATAGACAATGTGCTATGAATTAGGGCTGGGTTTCTAACCTAAAACACATCTTTGAAATGAGGGAGGAAACTGTAGTACCCAGAGAAAACCCCTTCAAGCACTGATAGGACATGCAGATTCAGGCAGGGAGTCTGCAAAATCATTAATACAAAGCTTAGTTGACACTAAAATGTCAACTATCTCATGTAACAAAGTGAAAAACAAGACAAAATAGTTATTGTCACAATTGTGGCTTTTCCATTTCCCAGAATTCATCAGTCTATCACAGGTCTGGGAAAATTGCCTGAAATTCAAAAGTCTTTGATTAATTTTGCATCATCATCAGATATATGCATGTCCCAGGAATACATGTCATCTTATAGGAATCCCTTAGGGATAGAGATCACAGTTCTTCATTTTAAGTACTGAAATTCTTATTGTTTTGAAATAAAATAACATGTAAGAGGGAGAAATATACAAATGCTTTTTAATATTTCTTTCAATCATCATTTTCTTTACATTCCCTTCATCACTTACAGTCACAGCCATTTGTAGCTAACGATTTTGCACCAAATCATGATTACTTGATGTTAACACCTGTTAAGTCACATCATTATTGTGTTTTGTTTTTTTAACTCATCACTACACCTAATGTTTTCCCCGCCAACATTTTGTGAAAAAAAAAAAAAAAAAAGGCAAAATATATAAATATGAAATTAGCCAAACAAACATTAAATGTCCTTGTTTTCATTTTATAATAACATTCATTATTCAACTGTATTTTCATCACAATGCAAGTTACCTCCATCTTTTCATCATCATCTTCCTCATCTGAGACATCCATGCACAAGGGTATCTTTAGTCTCTGCTCGTTACTGTCATGTAGTAAAACGTCTGCCAGCGTCATTGCCTTGCGAATTGCAGAATTACCACTGAAGAACATGCCGCCTGTTTTAGCATCAACACTGTCTGAACCTGCAAGGCAATAGTGAATGCAGACAATCTTACATTGGTCTGGTTAGCTCCACTATTTTTCACAACACAGCAATTTGAACAAGCTCGGCTTACCTTTATATTCTCGAACATCCTTTGTTCGGACCCAGCCCCTCGTTGGCGGCTCATCAAAGAAATGTACATGCACTCTGTGATCCTTCCCTCTAACCCTAATCTGCTGTCTCGATAGGGGATGGGGCACAATCATGCCAGGCCACCATGGATGACCTTCTAGTTTCACCCACACCAGATCACCCGCTTGAAAAGGGAATGAAGAGCTAAAAAAAAAAGCAAATAAACCAAATGCTAAATGCCAGGTTGGGGTGATCATTTTTCTAGGGAATGAACCAGTCAATATGCAATCAGATCGACTTCAGTCTAGTTTTGAGAAAATATCAATTGTACCCACTATGCCAGAGAAAACGTGGGTCTCATTTGCAGCAGTATTTACAAATAATCCAATGTTTCAAATACGCTGCTAAATTTCCCCACGATTTTTGTTTGCAGTATATAAACCAGGGATCATGCGCGCTTAGCTTTCCGTGCAGACTGAGAACATGGCGAGAGCTATGTATCTGCCAGGCCATAATGTTGTGCGTTCTTAAGCTGGCTAGAACGCCCATTACAATACACGTTAACTACGTAACGCAGACAAGCCTGTAAGCGAAAGGCGACAAAGTTCGAGGTCATGTAGCTAAATTAATCAGATTATGCCAACCTAGTTACTAAACTAAGTCCCAGGTTGCATTAGCTACAAGCAAATGCTGAACATAACATACTCTCCCCAACCTCTGTTTTGTAGCCATAGCCTTCTTTCCAAACATCTGAGCATTGGTAACTTTTGCTGAAATCGTCTTCTTGTTTTGGGCTGCATGTTTCGCTTCTTCCTTCGGAGAACTGTTAGTCTTAGAAGAGGGTAAATCCGCTTCGATCGGAGACGGACTGGGTTTAGTTTTCGCGACTGGTGGCGGAGATTTGGTAAAGAAATTAAAAATCGAGCTTTGCTTGGCCATGGTTGTAGCACAAATAGAAGTTTTCATACGGAGCGAAAAACCATCTGCAGCCAGCGAGTACAAACAAGTCTTCGCGGGAAAACCGCTAAGTGAAAGCACGTGGGGCGTGGCTAGGAACTGTAGAGGCGCGCGACTTCGCGTACGCATGCGCAGACATCGTTTGACTACAAATATGGCAGCTG
>JAUZST010015829.1:0-10051 GCA_034779995.1 Parotocinclus haroldoi | reverse complement strand
GTAAAGCTGCTTTGAGACAATGCTACATTGTAAAAAGCGCTGTATAAATAAAATTTGATTGATTGATTGATTGATTCTGTTGCATAAATACACCAACCGCTCAGTTTGACAACAGTTGACAAATTGCACGTTTCTAATAAAACTGCTTAATGAATTGAATATGTTGCATTAAAATGATCTTTTTACTCATGTGTGATGATTCTCTTTAATTAAAATGTAAAAATACATTTTCTTAAAGTTTATATTGTTAACTCATATTTGCAAGACTTTCTACTACCCATCATTCATTAGACGTGTTACTGGAACAAAAGTACAGGCTCAGTGGATACAGAGATATTACGATACTTTCACCAATTTAAAACCAAGTTCTGAAAGCACTCTAAAGAAGTTGAGAAATGCTGAGAAACTTGATTGTGGAGCCATTGAGTCAAGTTGTGGAAGATGTAATTCGTGGTTCAAATGGATCAAAGTTGTGACCCCCTCAAAACAACAGTTAAAACTTCCTCTCAAAATCAGAACTTATTTTAGGTTTTGACCAACAACTGAAACTAAGCAAGTGCTGGGATGTAATTACAGACATTCCAGACAGTGAGTTTCTCCACCCAAGACAAAAGAAACTCAGAGGAACCTGCTCGAGCCTCACCAGCCAACTCTGATCTCTTTCACAGACCTGAAAAGCACGTACGTGCACTCACGCCAGCGCACATCACTGTCTGCTTCTGAACAGCTCACAAACCTTGTTGAAAGTCTTACCATTGTCCAGGCCAGATGTGTCGTCCATTACTTCAGAGCAGGGGGAAACCCGACATGGTTTCGAGGAGCAGAAGCAATGAAGCAGAAGCAGAGTAGAAACGAAGGCTGTTTATCCAGACAAGTGGCTTGCTGCCCTCGTGCTAAGCTGGCTGAGCTGCTGTGGCTGACAGTTGGAGTGGATTGGGACGAGGCAGGCCCGTTTCTCAGGGCCCCTCTTTTCTAAACCTCATTGCTCCACCACTCTTAAAGACACAGTGCTTGGCTTTTTACTATGCCTCCCTCCCAATGTCTTTCTCTTTCACTCTCTCTTTCTCTCTTTCTCTCTTTCTCTCTCTCTCTCTCTCTCTCTCTCTCTCTCTCTCTCTCTCTCTCTCTTTCTCTCTGTTCCTTTCTCTCTCTCTTTTCTCTCTCTCTCTCAATCATTTGCTGTCACCCACTCTTACAATAAAGCTTTCTCACTCTCTGCTTTTCCTTAACATCGTTCAGCAGCATGCAGTAACTCAGCCCTGACCTGCATGCACATCAAATCATTACCAGCAAATGCATCTGGCGATAAAAGTTTCCAGCAGGAGAAAATAAAATGGCTAAGAGCTCCATTGTCTGAGAACATTAGAGTATTGCTCGGAGAGAGATCGTTAAAAAGGGCAGCTCGGTTTCCCATTTTGCATGCTTAACCCCGACCTCGAAAACCTAATCCCAAGTCTTAATGCTCAGCCAAACATTGACCAAATGGTTTGTTGGTTACCCTGTGCAGTCAGGTTCAATAGAAAAGTTTCAGCTTTTTGATATATTAACCCAACATTGACATATTTTCTAGAGATGCACCAACATTTGCGACACAAAATACAAAAGTTTTGACTGATAAATAGTTATAGTGACACGGGCTATATAGCAGAAACAACCAACAACCATATCTGAACTATTTAAATATAATATTAAAAAGTAATTAAAAAACTGCTTCCTCCCTTCGATCTTGTGTCCCAGACAGCATAGATACATTAAGTGTCACAAAAATGTCAGCAAGGCATAATTACAATTATAAGTAAGTGGGACTGTGGTAGCCTAGCGCTTAAGGTATTGGACTCTGAACCGGTAGCCCACCTCTGTCACAGTTGGGCCCTTGAGTAAGACCCTTAACCCACAATTGCTTAATTTATAAGATTGTAGCAGTTGTCCTCTGGACAAGGACGTCTGCTAAACTCTGCGAATGTAAATGTAATTTGTTCACAAACCCCAGCTACAAATTTAACAAGAAAGTTGCAGTTTCTGTAAAGATATAGTTTTCATCATGGGAACCAACTAAATATATCCACAGGCTAAAAGAATATCAGATCTTTCTATCCTTGTGGGGTCATGTGAATCTTGGGAGAGACATTAATACATTTTGCTACTGTTACACTACAAATTCGCACCCTGGGGAGCAAGAAACAGTTTCTGTCTGTCTGTCTATACATACTCATATGGTGCACTCAGATCTCCCTCAGAACAAAGCATCGTGTGACAGCAGTGTGATTATACCACTCACTAGACATTTCTGGTCTGTGGACTTCCCAGGACAAAATCACCAGAACATTCCTTTTTTATGTCTACTGTTAATGAAAACTGTGTCACATTTTACATCGATGGTAACCCTCATCATCCAAACATTGTTCCTAAAGAAAATATTGTACATATAGGGTACTACTGGTTATCTTTGATGGCATGTGATAAAGACCCAGGAGTAGCACGGTGCTAAATCACACAAAGTTAAGATCCAAGTTAAGGCATGAGAAAACATTTGAAGCTGAACTAGCTGAACTACTGAACAATAGACACAGTACTCGGACAGTCTCTGAAAGTCTCAGACTACATATAATCACTGCAATATTGATGTACTCACTGCTATGTGAGGTCTGGGTGCTCTGGTCCTTAAAGAGCTGACGTTGTCCTGACATGCTGGTGTTATGTCTCAGGAACCACATGGAAATTGACTCGACCCCCATCAAACTCATCTGTGGAGAGTGGGCAGGATTGTTTGTGGTGTGGCATCGATTTATGTACAATCAATTCATATTTATTTCTACAGCACTTTTAAAACAACTAAGCACTGTCTCAAATCAGCTTTACATTTACATCATTTAGTAGACGCCCTTATCCAGAGCGGCTTACAACTCATACAGTCTTACAATCTAAGCAATCGTGAGTTAAGGGCCTTGCTTAAGGACCCAACTGTGGCAGCTATGTGATTTGAACCCTGGACCCTGGTCCAGAGTCCAGTACCTTAACCGCTAGTCTACCACAGTCCCAAATATTTGGCACATATCTAGGCCCAAAGCCCTGATTGAATAAGCCTAGGGCAAGGAAAAACATCTTAAATGTTACAAGGAAGAAACCTTGAGAGGACCTGGATTAAGAAAAGCTACCCAATAGATGTGGTTAAGGTACTGGACTCTGGGCCAGAAGGTCCAGGGTTCAAATCCCACCTCTGCCCAGTTGCCACAGTTGGGTCCTTGAGCAAGACCCTTAACCCAAAATTGTTTGGATTGTAAGACTATATGAGTTGTAAGTCGCTCTGGATAAGGGCGTGTGCTAAATGCTGGAAATGTAATGTAATTATAGATAAGAATTTATTTTCCCTAATTAAATAGTAATATTTTAAATACACATAAGCTGAAACTAGAAAATACAAGAAACAACATATTTAAGAAAATAGAAATAAAATAAAATAAAACAATGCACATACTTCGAGACAATACAATATCACCAAGAATGCAATTAAATAGAGAACACAAGATTTTAGTGTATATATAAATGAATTTTAAATATAATAACACAGAGAATATGAGTGAGTAGCAGCATTATATAGTCCAGCAAATAGTCACTGTAGATTCTTGTGTCATCAGTGGGTAGGTTTTGGTGGCAAACATTGACGGCATTTAGAGGACGCCCTTATCCAAAGTTACTTCCAACTGTTACAGGGTACAATCCAAGTAACTGAGTGTCAATGACCTTGCATAAGGGCCCAATAATGAGAGCGTTCCGGGACCTTCTGGTCGGTAGTCCAGTACCTTATCCACTGCACCAAGGTTTAACTAGTCAGCTTCAAAAGACAAACGTTTAGACAAGTTTACATTAAATGTCTCAAAATGTTTTAAAACCATGTTTGTTTGCTTATTTGAAACATGTAGCGTCGCTATCAGCATCAGTGGCCATTTCAGCAACACACACAAGCTTATATCAAGACTAGTCATATACAGTATTTACACTCAAGTCTAAGCCAACTTTGTGTAATCAGTTACAACTGCATGTCTTTGGACTGTGGAAGGAAACCGGAGTACCTAGAGTACCTTTAAACATGTCAGTTTGAAATCTGCAGACACGAGATTAGAGAATCTATTCAAAGTCGTCTAGTGTCTGGTCAGCTTTGGGCAGTTTTAAGAAGCAGATACACCTTGGCCAGGCAGTGTTGTGGAAAGTGTGAGGAAGTGTTTTTACAGGGAAGTACGGTCAGAATGAATTGTGTATCAAATTGGAGCAGCTTAAACTACAAATTCCAGGCTGCATTTAGTTATCAGTCCACTGCTGATTGGAGCATAATTGGCGCACCTCTGGACCATTACTGTTCCATCCACTGGTCAACATGGCCAAGACTGATACACTAGTATCAGCAGTGGTAGACTGATGCTCTCATATCAGCAGTGGTATTCATACACTATCGTGTAATTTAGTGTTAGAGATTTTCAGAAAATGCTAAACAAATAATATCTGGTCAGTGAGCATCCTGTGGTAGCCCCTTGAGGGAAGGGGATGAGGGGGTATGGAACATGCATCAGATGGGCTACATCAATCATTATACTTAAACTCACCAATCACTTTACTGGGTACACCTTCATTGTCTATTTGATCAATTCCACTTACCACATAGAAGCACTTTAGTAGTTCTAAGGTTACAGTCTGTAGTCCATCTGTTCTCAACATTTGTTAGTTGCCTTCTCTCTGTTCCCCAAATGTCAGTACGGTCACAGCATTAATACAGACCAAGTACTATTTGGATGGTGGATAATTCTCAGCACTGCAGTGATAATGGTGTGCTGGTGGCATATATTTGTGTATTTTGCTGGTATGTGTGGATCAGACACAGCAGTGTCGCTGGAGTTTTTAAACACTGTGTTCATTCACTGTGCACTCTGTACACATCAACCATATTGCTCCACCTTGTAGATGGAATGACAGAGCTCATCTCATCTGTTGCTGCAAAATTTGTTAGTCATCCTCTAATCAGTGCTCACAGAATACTGCCTTACAGCTTACAGGTGGCTGGATGTTTTTGGTCGGTGGACTATGTTCAGTCCAGTGATGATGCTGAGATGTTTAAAAAACTCCAGCAGTACTGCTATGTCTGATCCACTCATACCAACACAAGAGATACTAACAGACCACATCTGTGTCCCTGCAGTGGTGAGAAGGAGCCCCGCCCCAATTGTTACTTGGTCTGTGGTGGTCCTGTGGGAGTCCTGACCATTAGGGACCTAACAAAGTATGCAGATAAACAGATGGACTACAGTCTTGCGTCTCTACAGTAAGTGGAACAGCTGGGAGCGTAGAAACAAGGCAGTGTACCTAATAAAGTGACTGGTGAGTGTAAATGTACAGGATGTACATTTATGTTCTTCTAATGCATTTGACCAGTAGCTAATTGGGGGGAAATATTCCAATAAGCAAGTTAGATGATATATTTATTGTATTTAATGTTTCATTGTTTTTCATGATTCAATGTAATCTTTATGCCTTTGCGTAGAAAATGGGTTACTACGTCAATATGTGCTGCCCCCTAGAGTCTAAAACACAAACTGTTCAACAAGACTTTCATGCTATGTGCTGAATCAAGTGTTACGTTTGGTTTCAGTTTAAAGGTCTGATGTTTCATACGTATTTAGCAATTTACAACAAATTGTGCTGTCCGGTGCAGCATTTCATATCACAATAATAAGATCAAGCTGGCATTCAACTCAATATGATGTTTTTAACCTCTTTAATGAAATTGAACTCTGCAGACACAAGAGCTTGTTAGAGTTTTGTCTTTTAAAACTCTTTCAAGAATCCAAAGTCAAAGTCATCTAGTGTCTGGTCAGCTTTAGGCATTTTTAAGAAGCAGATACACCTCGGTCAGGCAGGGTTGTGGAAAGTGTGAGGACGTGTTTGCAGGGATGTATGATCAGTTTCAACTGCAAATTCCAGGATGCTTTTAGTCATCAGTCCACTCCTGATTGGAGCATAATTGGAGCACCACTGGATCATTACTGTTCCATCCACTGGTCAACACGGCCAAGACTGATACACTAGTATCAGCAGTGGTATTCATACACTATCGCGTTGCATGTTTTACAGATTTTAAGAAAATAAACAAATAATATCTGGTCGGTGATATTAAGAAAAAAAAAACACAGAAAAAACTTGAAATGTCTTTAATTTTACTGCAACATCACTTCTTATTTGTTTAGCGGTTTACTTGCATATTGGATCAAAATTAATACAAATATTGGCATGTCCATAAATCTGGGAACTTTTCCAGATTCTGCAAATGTTCTGAAGGATCTTAAGTTTCAGGCTTTAAATGCAATTAATCTTCAAGCCTCTCAGGGTGTGGTGCTTACACTTGTCGACATCTGTCAACAAAATGTTCTTCCAGTAGCCTTTTGTCTCGCCTCCATGATCTTTAGCAAACTGCAGGTGGCAGCAATGTTTTGGGGGAGAGCAGTGATTTTCTCCTTGAAATAGTGTCATGCACATCATTTTTGACCAGCGTTCTCCTTACTCTGAACTCATAAACATTACCAATAGCCCATGTAAAAGAGGCCTTAGAAGTTACCCTGGGTTCCTTTGTGACCTTGCAGATGATTGGATATCTTAAATATAAATTAAAGCCTAAAACAAGAACTAGTCTAGTCTGTATCTCTGTTGAACTCCTATGTACTATGCATACAAGCAACCACACTGACCTGCACTCTATAACAGTTAAACCACTGTCTGCACTATGTCAAATACTGGACTATTCACCACTTTTTGTACTCACCAGCCACTGTACATTGTACTTACTCTATTCTGTATATATTCTGACAATAGTTATATACTCTACTGTATATACTGTATGTAATACTCAACTGTATTTGCTCTATGCTACCATTTGTTCTGTTTCTGGTAAATGCATTTCGTTACCACGTACTTTTACTGTCAAACCACAAAGTTAAACCTATCTACAACCCAATTAAGTTCAATTAAGTTGGGTAAAACATAAATAAAATAAAAACTGATTTTTTTTCCAGCTATTTAATGTATAAATGTTATTGTGAAATCATGGACGTCATGTCCTCCAAGCCAAAGAGGAAAAGGACTGTCCGGTGCCCATGGCATGGATAACTTGCTCATCTGTAAAGGCATTAATAATGCTAAAAGGTACATACAGGTTTTAGAGCGACATAAGCTGCCATCCAAGCAACGTCTTTATCAGGGACGTCTCTGTTTATTTCAGCACGACAATGAACTGCACATGTTACAACAGTGTGGCTTTGTAGTGAAAGAGTGCGGGTCCTAGATTGGCCTGCCTGTCCAGACGCGTCTCCCATTGAAAATGTGTGGCTCTTTATGAAGTGCAAAATACACCCAGAGACACCCCGAACTGTTGAGCAACTGAAGTTGCACATCAAGTGAAAATGGTATGCAAAGGAAAATCCAGACTTTAGTTCCAAGGACCTATTAAGTTCTGCTGAAACATAGGGGTGTGGTGCACCATTGCTTATCCATACACAGGACTGTGCCAAAGGTTTAGTCCACCATTAGATTTAGATTTATTTTAGCAATGGTATAATGATCATATAGATGATTTGATTATTGAACTCACAATTTTTTTTGCGATTGAAATGATTCTTCACGCCATAACACGTTTTTACATTTCATTTCAATATTTGTGCACATCTTAGCCTTGCAAAGAGAATATTTGCCTTGCTTATTCCACTTGCATCTGTCATCTTGGCATTCATTGAAGCTTCCAGATGCTACTTAGGGTCACTCTAAATACTTGACACTATAGCATATAGAATCTGTTATTATTGATGGTTTTCAGTTTTTGTAATACTGTATACAAATGGCATGCATATTGTAATCAAAAGACTGAGAAACAATTGCACATGGTCATCACACCATTGCTAAAACAATGAAATAGATAATCTAATGGTGGCCTAAGACTTTTGCACAGTACTGTATTCTAAGGCTATAAAGCTATATACCCACAGACTATTCCACAATCACCACACTCCAGAGCACTCACATCAGCTTTGTCAAGTAGAAGCAGTTCACATTGGGTCAGCAAGCAGAGTTTAATTTTCCATCCAGCAGGCTTTGTTAACGGCTGGCCACAGGACATCCAGTGAACTGACGAGCCTTTCATATCTGCAATGCAAATGTATACACATCTGATTACTGTCTGCTTCTCCATCCCATGGTAGCAGTACTGCACTGCTGATTTTATAAGACCAATCCCAATGTAACAGCTAAACAACTGAGCTGTTTAATCTGAGCAGAAAGGTCGGTAACACTGACGAGATGCAATTGCGAGAAGAGACGTGGAATTACTTGGACCATCTGCATTCATTACGCAAATAGTTTTATGAATCAATTAATCTGTGTCATAATAATAGACAATGACTTCATGCCAAAAGTAATAACGCAGTCTTAATTGATTCATTATTTACAGTCCAGACTATAACCAGAGATGAAGACCCTAGCCTCAGATTCATTACTTGAGTCTTGACTCAGACTTGCATTTCAGAAACTCAGTAGGAAGACAGATATACAGACAGCTCTAGCTCTAACCACCAGAGACCCTAGTCTTTGACAATAGATAGACAGACAGACAGACAGACAGACAGACAGACTACAATAGACAGAACAATACACAGTAAATAGATACATAGATAGTACACACAGAACACAAAAGATAGATAGATAGATAGATAGATAGATAGATAGATAGATAGATAGATAGATAGATAGATAGATAGATAGATAGATAGACAGATAGACAGACAGAACGAACACAATAGACAGAACATAATACACAATAGATAGATATAGTACACAATAGACAGAGACAGACAGAACACAATAGGTAGATAGACAGACAGATGGATAGAGTCATCTTGTTAAAGTAATCTGAAAGCTAACATTTAAGCAGCATGGGGTGCTGGAGTGCTGATTTCCAGCAGTTTGCCGATTTCTTTGCTCTGAACACAACAATAAAAACAGACTGAACAAAACATCTCAGTTAAACCAAAGAGGCACAACAGCTGGTTGGCTAATGTAGCTTACAGACCTTCTACAATGTATAACAACTTCATCCAGATTATTATGCTAACTAGCTAGCATGCTATATTATTGCTTAGCAACCATGCTAACAAGTCGTTTCAAGTTGGTTTGCCTTTAAACGCTGAAATTTCTGCATGTGACTTCAGTTTTTCTTAGTTTTTTGTGTTGGAAGTTACTTTTGAACAAAGCATTATCAGTTATTAACAATGAGACTCCATTTAAACACTCTTTTAAAGGCTGAGAGACTTGACTCAACCATGCATGAGAGACATACTGGAGGTTGATCTAAGACTTACACACCAGTGATTCCAAACTTGCCTCAAATTCACAGGTTTGAGACTTTCAGACTCTGTGTCTGGAATATTGACCAGACAGCAGAAACTCCATTTGGACTTATCTCTGATAATCACAAAATTACAGCACCAGAGCTTACTCACTAAAACAACCAGCATTTTACAGAGGCATTGTGAAATCAAGTATCCTTAAACAGTTGAGCTACCATGAGTGGGGTTGGGGTAATTGCAGTGAGTTAATAGCTAGAACTAACGGAAAGGGCGATATCTAGTGGGCAGGTGGAGATACTACAGGTCTTGATGTTTCAAAAGTATTGCTCACTCACTTTACACATTGGGTTAATCCATTTTAGGGTCTCAGGGTCCCTTACACACAAAAACCAACCACAGAATAATATATTCATGTGAAGCATGAGCCAGAATAAATACTGTAGTATAAAATATAAGCATAATGAGTATGAAACACACCAACAGGATCTTACAGTGACAATGTAAAGGCAAATAAAATCACAAACTATAGAGCAAATTTTGTATTATTTAGTACAGAACGTACAGTATATAGTATACATATACATTAATAAAAGTAAGTTATATATATATATATATATATATATAGAGAGAGAGAGAGAGAGAGAGAGAGAGAGAGAGAGAGAGAGAGAGAGAGA
>JAUZST010015828.1:0-10052 GCA_034779995.1 Parotocinclus haroldoi | reverse complement strand
GAGTCAATAGCGAAACAGAGAGTTTGTCTCCTATCCTATCTGACTGGGACAGAAATGGATGTTTGCGTGTGACTCTGACATTTACAACTCTCATTAAAATGAGGTCTTCTTTAAGAACCGAAATGTGTCAGAACCCTGTAATCCAGGTGTATCTGTGGGTGTAATTATAGTCTGTGTCTGAGGGCTGGGCCCTGGTGAAGGAAACATTACATCACTGCTGGAACGGTGACGGTTCCTTTATCTGACCTCCCAAATACTCTATATTACCTCCCATAACCTAATATTATCTGATGTCAGACTCCTGGTGGTTCCCAGGTGCAGGTTGGGATCCATGTTTTGGAGGGGGGGAGGGGGGTGTAGCTGATCGTTTAACGTTGCTGCCCCCATGATCTGGAACTCTTCCTTTTTCTCTACGCTCAACTACTTCTCTTTCTGAATTCAAAACTTTGGGTAATGTTATCTTTGTAAATGTTATTTTTGTTCTGTAAAGCAACCTTTGGTTTTTTTGAAAGGCACTATATAAGTGTAACCTATTATTATTATTATTAACTACAGGACAGGTTACTTAAGATCTTTCATTTAACATCAGATAGAGGAGCCGTACAACTAGGCTACTGCTAAGAACAAATACTTTACTATTTAATTTATTGTTACAGGAAACTTATGATACATTTGTGGGTAAGCGCAAAGAAAAAGTACATATATGGAAACCATATTGCCACAAAATTGTGCATTTGCTGAAGAAAGTCAACATTCTCAAATAACAGTCACACAGTAAGGGCGGTTAATAGAGCTTTACTTTACACAATAGCATTCATTAAAACACAACATAAAAGCATTTAAAGCAAAGTACCGCCGTGTACAAAAACAATAAATCTTATCTTTGTACATTTTATGTTAAAAAAAAAAAAAAAAAAATTCATTTAAGACCGCAACTTTCCTTTCTGTCAACAGGTGTCACAAATGTTCACTCGTACTAGTTTTGTCATTCAGACACAAATTAGATGTGTATAAGGTGTTACATATTCATAAATAAGACACTGGAAACATACACATTCCATTTTATTTCTTACGGCCTCGCCCTTCAAAACAAACACCTGGGGGGTGGGGGTGGGGGTGGGGGGGTCAATGCTTACTTACAATACTTATTTTTATTTTTTGATCCTATGCTCAGAAATGTCAAACATTTATTTATATAAAAAGTTCAGATATTTATTTGATTATTTATTTATATGTTTTTTTGGAATATGCCAAATTGCTTCCATTTGTTGTGTTAATAAAAAATATCCTGGATGAGATGAGATCCAATGTGTTTTAAGTAGTCACATGGTAAAGAAAAAAAAAAACAAATTGAGATGCATCGATAATCGTTGCCCTCTGAATCGTAATCAAATGAAATCAAATCGTGAGGTGCCTAGAGATTCCCAGCCCTAATCCTGGCCATCACATTCAACCATGGTAAGAAACCTAGCTGTAAAGTTTAGTCTCCACAGACTTCACAAATGAGTCATTTCATTTTGGTGGATCTTTGTATGTAAGGAATGTTACAGAATCTACTATATAAACTAGAAAAGGCAATATGGTAACGGGATATGTTACCGTTTATACTAGGGCTATAGCAATCCGATGATTAAAAAAAATAAAAATTTTAAAAATAAATAAATAATATAAAAAAATTACAATAAAAAATAAAATAAAATAAAAACACTGGATCAGAGATCAGGTGGCAGAGTTTAATCCAATATCTTTCCTATCACGTTTATGCTTTACTACAATTTGGACGACACGCTGTAAACAGAGACGAGTCACGTGATTAATACCTGGGACTCGAGTTAAAACTGTTAGCTAGCAGCGTGGTCATCATGTCAGTTATTTTAAGCTCAAGGAAGATGCAACGCCAGTGTTTCAAGAGGTGGTAGCAGCGTATCGGTATCGCCAGATATTCAAGTTTGCAGTATCAATATTGGTCATAAAAAAAAGGTATCGAGCCAGCCCTAGTTTAGATTTACAGTTGTACTTGAATCCTGGTGAAAACCCGTGGTTTGAGTGCTTTAGTGAAATCCAAACAAGGTGATTCGCTGCACAAACTGTGAGCAGATTGTACTTCGTCTGTGTGTAAATTAGATTTGTTCATTATTGTTCCTCCTGCCACGTCTCAAAATAAGCACACGAAGACGTTCTCCGGGTTGGTTACGGTACACACTACTTCTGCAAGTGCACTGTCCTCTGGGGGTATAATCACGTGACATTATAAGAACACACTGAGCACTGGGGCCAGACAGCTGGTACCTAGCAGCAGATATGTAGAATAACCCAGACGTCAGCACAGCTGAAGCAGTCTTGCTGTGTTTGCAAGCTGTACGTTGTAAAAAAAAGGACAAATGAGATGCTGTTCTCTTCAGGTCTTTACCCTCACACAGTACCCTCACTTTGTGTTCCTCTGTCCTCACGACTTCCAACGTTACAGACCAAAAAACGTCCACTCTTTAGTTAATCACCCTTCAACCCCAAATGTGTTAAGAATCCAAAAAGCTCATCCATTCATTTACATCATTTAGCAGACGCCCTTATCCAGAGCGTCTTACAATTCATACAGTCTTACAATAAAAGAAATTGTGGGTTAAGGGCCTTGCTCAGGGACTTGACTGTGGCAGAGGTTGGATTCAAAGCCTGGACCTTCTGGTCCATAGTCCAGTACCTTAACCATTGGGTCACCACAGGCCCAAAAAAGCGCTAATACTGAGTGTTAATAAACTTTAGGATAATATTGAGCGTTCCTACTTGCGCACGGTTAATTAGTTTTCTAGCTTCTCTAAATCTGATTTTGGATATTTTAACAATACTGGACAAAAAGACAAATCACTCTGAAAGTCTGAGTAAACTGTTCCACCAGCACCTCTAGACTTTTTAGAAGCAAAATGTAACTATAGCATTTCTTACTTATTTAAATTACAAGTTATAATCCCTGATTCAACGTTTCTCTGGGGGCGTATAAAAGGTGGCAGGTCAAATGCTATTCTAATCGTTCTTCAACATTAGAAAGACAAAATAATTTGTTAAATGTTCACATGTCTGTGAGTGGCTTTTAAAAATAGCTACTCACCTAAATATAGTATATACAGCAAAAGCTAAGAGGTACCACTACAAACATTCCAGGATGAGGAACCAAGTTTAGTTCCATCCTACACACAGTGAGAAAGGAGGTACTGTTGGAGGGTTACAGAAAAGGTTCCTCTCAAAGTCTACCATCGGATTGCACCTCAGATTATTTTTCCTAGGGAAACCTTTCATGTCGTCTAAACAAGGTATGTTAAATAATGCTATGACATCTGCTAGAACCGTGCTATGGTCAAATGAAACAACAAAAAAAACTAGCTTTTGACATCAAACGCTCAAGGTGAGTATAGCGTATAAAGAAGGGTGACTACACTGAAAATAACCAGACACTCACTATTAATTATGAGAGAGGGTCTGTGATACTCAAAAGGTCCTGTGCCCTTTAAAGCCAAATCCGCCTGGCTCTGCCAAGAAACTAAATATGGATCGTCATTGGATCTGCCAGCAGGACAAAAATACAAACCAAACGCCTAGATCAAGACAAAATTGGCTTACTGAAAACAATGTAATCTAATCTAAACCCCATTTAAAGAAAACCTGTGGGGTGACCTAAAAGAGAAGGTGCTCAAGGACCTACGAGCTTGGATAATCTGGAGAAATTCTGTTAAATTTCCTCCTCTGTATTCTCCAAGTGGGAAAATGTACAACGTATTTATTCTTGATCATTTTTTTTAAATCTGTTATAACCATTTTAACTCACCTTCAGCAGAGGTGGTTACTGTATATGTTAAAATTGAAGTAAAGGCATAATGTAAATCGGTTGTTTTAATGGATTTAGCAGAAAATAAACATTACTATGATAGAGGCTTAGTAAAAAAAGTGTTTCATTAAGACAGTAAAGAGCACCTACTTCAAAAATATCTTACAACATGGGGAATTTCCAATTGTCTGAATCATTGCTCAGGATTACAGCCTGAAGCTGGATTTGGAGAGGAGGGTTTTTTAACTAATGTAGACAGATTGAAAAAAAGGAAGCACAATAAACACAAACAACTAGTCAACGTTGAAACGTAGATCACTGTTAGAAATGGCTGCTAGTCTGTACCACTCTAATTACCAGTGAATAAACCAGACAGTTTGGTAGGTACTTCGACCGCCACCTGTCGCTAAACACAAACTTTTCTAAGAGGAAAGGGAGTGAAAGCTTCACAAATATTCTGGAGATTCAGCTTTAAATTATTATTATTTTTTAAATGGGCCCTTACTAGACATCATTTTGGGAACATGGGCACAAATAATAATAAATATGCTGCTTACAAAAGTTAGGGCATATTTCAAAATGAACTGTCCCATAATGAAATGTCCCCTAATTTTTGTGAACAGGGTATATATTATAAAATAATATCACGATATTTTTGTGTACTTTTGCGATAAAGAAATATTTGGCGATAGTTCGACAACATACAACTGCAACAAAAATAGATTTTATACTGTAAGTGACCTGACCCTGCGGCATTTTTCACTTTCCTCGTACTCGGCTACGTACTCCTGCTTGAGGTGGTGAAGCAGATCAGATCTGTTGTTACAGACTTTTTGCATAGTTTATGTATCAGTGTAGTTTGTTGTGAATCTGATATTTCGTACCACAACCACCTCCATGCCACTGATGTCGCTCCCTTTTTTGGGACAAACTCCACCACTGCAGAACCCACATTCTGCCATGTCTGTTGCTCTGCCTAGGAGTCACGTAGGAAGTACTCCATACTCTGTAAATCCATTACGTCATTACTAAAAGACATCTGAACATCACTATATGGACGTTTTATATTGTCTAAAAATATTCTACCTGTATTATCGCGAGCGATACGATATGGCACAGCCCTATCGGTACTGCTCGATAACTCACTTGTCCCTATACCCTCCTGTCCTCTTTTATTAATGAGCAAACAAACGTTCATGCAATATTAACAGATAACAGCTGTTTACTTTACTGTAAAGTTCAGACAGACGTTCTTTAGGCTTGAACGCAGCAAGAAACATTTGCTGGGGAAATAACATCAGACACGCAAGAGGGTAGAAGTAAGGTACAAAAAAAAAAAAAAAGGGTATAGTTAAGTAAAAATAAACATTAACATGCTGCTATCGCTGACTGACAGATATAGACGTGTTAGAGGGTATTGTTATTTGAATATGCAGGAAAGGGGCGACGTAGTGGTGCAATGGTTTGCACCGTCACGTCAGTGCTCAACAGGTGTGGGTTCGGGTTCCACACCGGCCTGTGTGTGGTGTAGGTTATACTCCCTGAGTCTGTGCGTGTTTAATCCAGGAACTCTGGTTTCCCCCCCACAGTCCATACACTGTAGATGCAAATTCTGGTTTATTGTTAAGTGTCCCAGTGTGAGCGATTGCATTACCATGCAACGGAGGACCCAGCCTTGCGCTGCCAGTAAAGCCTCAGCCACGTTTTATCATTAGCTACCAGTATCTAGGTGCTGCATTTGAAAAGCTCACAGGAGTGGAAACGTTTCGTTTATTTTACTGTCTCTTTCAGCACAGATGGCTATTTAGCAGCAGACGCGAGGTCACTTGGAAACCAGTCATACATGCTCAGACCAGCCGATTTTAGCATAATCATTTAACCGCATGCCAGTCTTTGGACTGTGAGAGGAAACTTTGGGAGGACAGCAGCCAAGTCACCCAGAGTAAACCCACATAGACACAGGGAGGAAAGTGCAAACGACACAGAGTCCAGCAGGGACGCTGGAGCTGTGAGGCATCTGTTCCACCGTGCTGATTCTTTTAATTCTTAATGCCTCGTCAGCTGCGAGAGCTTTTATCGGAATAATAGGCTCTGTCTTTTAAGAGTCAGGGTGTGGGTCAAATTGTTTGGTGAGGACGAGACCCATAAGCTCTCAGAAAGTAAGGATAGGTATTACCAAATCAGCCCTTGGGAGTCATCAGCCTAGAGCATTTCCAAATTCCACAACAGAAACGCTGGCTTTCACGCTTTATTAATTATTATCCCTGAAATCCTAAAGAAAACATTCTCCCAAGGCAGCTGCACAGCATCCGTCTGAGACAGCGCACCCACGAGACGTGCAGGAATCTCGTGCTGTGGAGAAAAGGATTGTGCTGTGTCCAATGTGAGTTGTTTTAAAGAGCTATGTTAAAAGAGACAGCACATTTCACGGTGCTCATTACTGCTTAATTACCCAGCAAAGAAAGCCAGCACTTAAAAGCCTAAATGTCTCTGATCAGGAAGAGTGTATCAACGGACTGAGGGAGTGAGGGAGTGAGAGACAGAGTGAGAGAGAATGAGTAAGAACAAGACAGACAGATTGACAGAGAGTGAGAGAGTGAGAGAGTACATCTGTGATATCTGACACAGCAGTGAAGGAATGATCACATCAGGTCATGTTTCTCATACCAGTCTTACAAGGGAGCAAAGTTGGTGCACCTTACATACTCCCCCTAAAAAACACAAGTAAACACAACTCATGTAGGCAAAAACCCATCCTCGGAAAAGACACAGAATTAGAGCTAATAAAAAATAGCTTTTATCATCCACCCCTAATAAGGCAACAGGCAGAAAAAAAATCCCATTCCATCCCCTTTGGATCTGCTCACACTTTCACCTTTTTCCTCACAAATTAATAGCAATACAAGTGACATGACTAGGTTCTTGTGCAAGTGCTGACATCAAACTTTTGTCCCATTGCTGTCTGGTGTTAATGGACTGAGTAAAAATCAAGCATATCAAACTGTGTTTTCATTGTTAAAGTTAAACCATGCAGTCGGTGAAATTATTTTGCATTTGTGTTCAATAATAAACACAAATATTTGTAAATAGGAAAGTTGTGTACTTATGGCACTGATCTGCAGCGCTGACTCACAAAACTCACAATCATTCATTTTAGGTGGCATGACTTCTAAAGAAGGGCAGCACGGTGGCTCGGAGGGTAGCACCGCGTGTGTTTGTGCGCCCCATGGTGAATTGGCGTCCCATCTAGGGTTGTTTCTGCCCTTGCGCCCAGAGTTGCCGGGTGGGCACCGGTTGGTCTGTGACCCCGTGTGGATTAAACGGAAGATAAGGAATGAATGAATAAATGAATTTCTAAATGATTGTACATGGCTTGATATTTTCTTGCTTTTTCAAACCACATTTCATACATTCATAAGCCCTCAAGGCCTTAAATGTACGTCTTGGGGGTTTACCATAAAGAAACACTTGTTGAACTAAACAGACTGACAAAACTGCTGGCTCGGTGTCTTTGCTACGTTAAAAAAAGCAAACATTTAAAACAATTATTTCAATCAAAATCATAAAAAACAGCTCCAGACCCGTTAGGGTTAAAACAGTTCCTAATCATCAGCTGATTACCAGGAGCTTCAGGAAGCACGCAAAGGTAGAGCTTCCACTGCCAGTGTCTTTTCTCAACCAAAATAACACTTTGCCTAATAACAGAGGACAGTCTAGAATTACCACAGATAATAGTTAGGTTAGTACAGGTGAAATAACAACAAGAAGCACCTTATACATCAAACAGCCATTCAGAGTGTTTAGGCCAAAGCTGTATTTTAAGGGGAAATGGTGAAGAGAAATTTCCATTCAATATAAACAGCAATTTTCTGCACCAACTAATGGATGGTTTGTGTTACAAGGTTGTGATAGATATACAAAGGTTATGACAAGTAGTGGTTCTGAAACTTTCTTAGATGATCTGCTATTGGCCTGTTTGTATGACAATATCTTAATTTTTGTTTTAACAATGAGAGAGCTGATGATGTTGAGAATCTCAGTAAATTGCGACTAAAGCATTTCTTATTAAAACTTTTTGCTTTTCATTCTGCAAACAAAAAGTTCCTTACAACAGCAAAGAACAGAAAAGCAGCCTATGGAAAAGCATAACAAATACTGTTACAGTATTAGCAATTAAATTACAGTGTGGAAAAACACTGTGCCAATTCAGGCGATTAAGAAGGATGGGTTCAACCATCTTTTAAATACCTTATACACCTGCCTAGCCAAAATTCAGTCAAACATTTCTGAAGGATGTGAAGTATAAAGACATCGTTTGTTTTTTTTTCCAGCATCACACATCCCTAGTCTGTAATATAAAAGCAGAGTCACTGCATCCAAACAATGGACCACAAGTAACTGGCTGAGAAACACTAGTCCATTGACAAAGTTCAAATTTGACCACAGTAATGCAGGTACATGGAGCGTTTGAAGTCCCTCTCATAGTTCATTGGGCACAGGTGAAAATGCCTACCATCATATAACAATCAGAGGGGGCAAATTCAAATCCGTAGGAATTGTCTTTTCTAGCTGCTGGCTCTTACCACCAAACAACCACTACAGGAGCTTTAGTAAAAGTTCATTCATTCATTTATTTTTCCTACCAGCTTAATCCAATTTAGGATTACAGAGCGTGGGGGCAGCACACGGCACAAGGCCTCTGCACACATACCAAGTGATGCAATGCAAACTGGAGTACCTGAAGGAAACGCACAGATGTACAGGAAGAACATGCAAGTGTCACAAACGCAGCAAGCACAGCGATGTTGCAATGAGGCTGCACACTGTTTGTGCAAAACGGAAAAACTATTAAAATATTAAAAACAACTAGCATCTACAAAAAAAAAATAATAGAAAGTAAAGTATGAGGGAGAAAGAGAGAGAAAAGGCCTGGCCTCTGATCCCGAATCATTAGAAACATGAATCATGACTTTAAAAATAACGTAATTGTAGCACAGTCTGCAGGTCAGGTTTCTCTGCCTCCCTGAACTTGCAGTTCATCAGGTCCGACAGTTTTATTGAGATGTACAGTCAGAGACAACAGTGCACGACTTTCCACAAACGACGTGTTAATCATCCTTCTAACCCTTAATCAGAATCCATGTCTGACTACAGGGAGCTAATGGCCGGAGCCTGTCTACCTAATAGCATTAGCAACACTGGTGAAGCTCACACACTACTCACCGAAGACTCTTATTAACATGTTTCTCCTAACCTATCCTATACCATACATGGCTCAATTTAACTTCTTGTCTGGACTCTCCCAGATCTCGGTTCCTCTTAAGCCATTTCTGTATGCATCTCGGAAAGATTTTCCTTTCCGCTGACAGGGGTCAGGATTTTTATAGACCTACAGATTTGTAACAAGAACTTTCCGCGTCACCCAAACATGAAACGAATTAGCGGTGTATATCAGGCACGACGACACAGTGGTTAACTGTCACTTCATAGCTCCTGGAACCTGGGTTGAGTGAAATATGGAGCATACATGTTTTCTCCATAAGTGTGTGGAGTCCAAAGTTAGTGCGTTTAGTAGGTCGGCATCTCCAAAGTCTACCTGGTTTGGTTTGGTGAAACTGGACGCTGGCCGAAATGAACACAGACCGGACAGAACCATAGTCATTTAGTAGTTTAGCTACTTTGCATATAGTGCTGTATTTTAAACAATAATATTGCGTAAAACTAATTACACTGCTCTCAAAATAAGGAGATATTTCAAAATGAATATAAAGAGAATCCCACAGGAACTGCTATATAATCTGATCCTATTCATGCTCCATCACGGTCAGTGTGCTTTGGCCCTCTTGGGTGACCATACGCCCTACGGAACTGCACTCTGGTCCAGTTTAACATACTTCTGTTCACCCCCATGAATTTACACACCCACTTACTACTCAGTCACCATCATTAATTTTGCATCTCATTTACATAATAGAACAACTTTCTTTGACTTTTCATTTGCTTTTCTGATAATCTTGTCTCAGCAAATAAAACCAAATGCTTTTTTTAATCACTTGATATTCATTTAGAAATATCCCTTATTTTTTGTGATCAGTGTACTTACTGAAAAAAGTAGAACAGCAGCAGGTTTCTTTTTGCCTTACACGGCCTTGAGTCCCTTTTCTCGCGCGCACACACACACACACACACACACACACACACACACACACACACACACACACACACACACACACAC
>JAUZST010015827.1:0-10052 GCA_034779995.1 Parotocinclus haroldoi | reverse complement strand
GTGTGTGTGTGTGTGTGTGTGTGTGTGTGTGTGTGTGTGTGTGTGTGTGTGTGTGTGTGTGTGTGTATCATTTTCCTCAGTAAATAATTTCTGTCTATAATAAGTGTCTAGTGTCTCATTTGCTTAACTGAGTTCTCTTTATGTAATTTTAGGATTTATGTGAAAATCTGATAATGTTTTTAGGTTATAATCTTGCAGAAATATTGAAAATTCTAAAGGGTGCACAAATACCACAGTAGTCATATATAAGGTTAAAACTACACCTAACCTACAGCTGCACAGTAGGTCCAACAGTTACACGTTTATGTGACAGTGTTTTATGCCTTACTTTAGACATTCTAATTTGGGTGTCTGTATTTTCTTTACCTTTGAGATCTAGCCAGAGAACGGTATTGTGGGAGAGTGATAAAAGACAAGCTTGGTTCCCTGGATTTAAATCAGATCAGTCATTCAGATCAGTACTCATAAAATGTCAGCATAGAATATTATACTCCAACAAGAGAAAAACCACTAGTAGAGAATTACGGTTCATATACTGTATGCTCTAATTTACAATTATCCTGAAAGACCAATTAATCTCCTTTATGATGTAGTCACATTATAACCTAAATGTTCTTACTAGGCACAACTTCTGGCGATTTGACAAGGTCTTGTGAGTTTAATCTCCAAATCCCGCATTGCTTAGGATTTGGCTATTGGGAGTTTTCAAGTTAAACAAAGATTTCAGATGTATGAATACCCCAGAAGACCACCAGGATAGGGGGTCTTAAATACCTCTCACAGCACAAGAAATGCTTATATGGTGGCATAATGAGCCTATTTCTACAACTATTAGGTTGCTAAGAGAAAAATGGTTGTACCAGAAGTTTTTAAAACAGAAGTTTGATGAGTAAACTTCTTTGGCATTGCTAAAATCCAAATGTGTAGCACCTTGATGCTTTTAGCATGTGTGTTCAAGCGCAGGCATTTGGCCAAGAGCACTTTACGCACCATTGCTGGTGTTAAAAGTGCCTATCAAATGAATGCTGCCTGCTGGCTGATTGCTAAAACAGAGCTTTTGTAATAAACATTACACAGGCACAAAAGGGTTAAAAGGGCTGCACAGTCATCCCCTGAGGCAGGCAAAGGGGCGTAACAGCAGAATCATCTGTGTAATGCATTTATGATTTCATAATAACTGAAAAGGGCTAAGCCCAAAAGAATTCCATTAGTAAAATAAGAACAATAAGAGCACAGCTAGCATTATATTTGAATGGTTTTTAGTGGTATAACCACTTTCTATCCTGGGAGAGAGGGCACACTCTTTGACATGTGATTTCACACTGGGATGTGAGCATGAGCCAATGTCCCTTTAGCTCTGGGAAGTGAAAGCTGAGACAGTGTCTACCTGCTCAGATGTTGCTTGTCATGGCAGTTGAAGTACTAACAAAATTCAGATGTCAGGGAGGTGCAAAAGAATGGCAGTCGCTCCACCAGGCTTTTCTTGCATATTTTGGCTTATTTGCATCACATACAGCAGTATGCCCAAATTTTAGAATGGTGATATTAGAACAAGTCTCTGAAATACATGGCCTAGTTCAGAGAATATATGTTTCTATAGTTGTTATTATTAAACAGTCTAATTCATCACCATTGCACCACCTTTTGCAAAGATATGCATTTTTTAAGTACACCTACTGTTCTGAACATCAAACTGTTATAATAAATGTATTATTATTATTATTATTATCATTATTATTATTATTGTTGTTATTATGTGGAATAGGTAATAGTGGGTGCTTTTAAATAAAATCATACTGTAAATGAATTAGTCTCAAAGTATTCAGAAGATTTGAAGCATTTAAATGTTGAGGCAATATGCCATTGCTTAGCCCTTGATTATGAAAAAACGGCCTGTTCTGAGCCCCTAATCCTCCCTAACAGGATATCAAAATAAACACAGACCTGATGAAGGATGACACATCCGCACAAAAGGCAAACAGGAGTGAAAAAGGGGGAAACACTGAAACTATCAAGTTTCCTTAAGATGAGAGAAACAGACTTAACCTCAACCACCAAACTCCATCTAGACTCAACTGTGCAGCAGCTATAAGATCTCTCAGAAAAAAAAAACTTAGGCTAAAACAAAAATAATCACACGAAAGACAAGTGTAAGCAGCTCGATGTGCACCTACTCTTTATTACGTAGTTTAACACTGTTGCTGGGGTAGAACATTTTTAGCACCCTTCTCCATTACAGTTTAAAATAATCCCCAGTGACATGAACACTGTCGTCCTAGACCTAGAGTGTCACTTTGGGACTGTGTTACAAAGGAAGAGTAAAATCAGTCATTTCCTAATTACTGTAGTAATCAATTTGAGATGGATCAGCTCACCTCAGTCAGTGGAATATCAGAAAAGTATTATACAGCAAATAACAAGACTTAAGCACAATAAGTGACTACAGCTCAAGTTTAACAAATGAGACATTCAGCCATAAATTTACCCTAAAACCTTTGTTTAAACTGTTGAACCATCTCCGATAGCATATAATCAAACAAAGTGACACAATATGTTTGTGCCTATGCACGCTGTGTTTAATTCATATTACCATGGTAATGTCAAGCAGAGGAAGTACTTGGGAAATGTGTTTTGGAGATTCTTGGATCACGTTTGCTCGTCTTCAGTGTATTCAGGAAGCATTAATCCTGACCAAAGTAATGACTTAAATTCAGCCCTTTGGTTTCTGTCTTTATCTTTTTACCCCTGTCTTTACTTTATATAATGTTCCCCTTTTTCATGTAAACTCTATTTTCTGTTATGTCCAATTCTAGGAATTTTGTATTAGTGTTCTTTTATGCTGCTTAAGCCCACATTGAACTCAACCGAACTCAACCTCTTCTCATCACCCTAAACTAATGCATGCCAACCCAAGCCCTGGAATCCAAATACACCATCTCCTCTGAAGCATAAACCACTCAAGCCTGTAAAGACCAATAATTTCTCCACTATGCCCAGTGGATCTGGAATAAATTCCACAGCAAGCTCTTAGTTGTCAATCAAGCAGTGCTTACTCTTCCTCTAGCCTGAAGAAATCACAGTCAGTGCACTAAGGATTATGATGGACCTAGATCAGTCACGAATACCTTGCAAATTGTAAAAGCTGCAAAATGTTGATTAATGAAATACAGATTAGGATAAATGACAGTTGTTTTCATAAACTTCAGAGAAAAATTAATGTGGCGTCATCATACAGTCAGCGTTTATACATACACATTACACAACGCCAATAAACAAGTAACAGGCCTCTTGTGGCTTGCATCACTTCGACCAAAACATGTGGTGTATCTCATGTTTAGCATCAAAAAATGGGCACACTGTGCACAGAAACAAATTCTTACTCAAGCATGAAGAGGTCAGCACGTGTTGTAAAAAAACAAACAAACAAATAAACCTCTTTGTCATTCATCCAAAGAACTAAAAATTTGTATGGGCTTGGCTGTCTGCAAACAATCAATCTCCACACAGACACAAATGTAGAGGTATGGAATGAGCCTGGGAAACAAGAACAATGCTGGCCTCTTCAATTTGCCTCCACACTCCAGTATTTTTTAAATTTCCTCAAAAATCCATATTTTAAGAAATGCATTGATCTTAATATCAAATATCAGCACTGAAACCAGATATGGGCTTGAAACCCTAAATAAGTGTTGTGCAAGATATTTTCTGATTCACTGAGGCTTTAACTCTGTTAAGCAGAAATAATGCACAAAAACTTTTAGAAGTACAATTAGGTTGGTTAATAAAAAGCCTTAAGTATCAGATCAGTATTGATTATAGGATAAATACAGTCAAAGCAAGCAAAAACCAGTTTTCAACAAAATGTACATTTTAATTTGAATATAGTGAAACTACTCGACTGTTATGCTCAAAACAATAAGGGTTCCTGTTCAAGTCAGCCACTATTCTTCAGCTCTGACCCCTGACTGACCAAGCAGAACTTCCAACCAAATACCAGCACTGCTGACCGGCTCTCCTGCAGTTCCTACTTCACACACACAAAATGCAGACAAAATCTAAGATGCCAACATAATCTGATCATGCATACAAATCTCCAGCCTCACTCTGTGGTGTCCATCCCAATTCATCCTTGAGGCCGCGTGTTGAGAAATCCCTGTTAACACACGTCACTAATCACACACAAACAAGCTGAAGCAGAGGCATCAACCGTGAAGGAAAATACCCTCATCAAACAATGTGAGCACTGTCTAGGCAACTGGAATAAGAGGTGCGGATGGCTAGGCCTGAGGTGGTCATGTGGCTTTAATCACAACCTTCAGTTTGAAAAGGTAAAGCAATCTTGAGGCCTAGGAACAGGCGTAAGTCCAGAGAATGCAGGTCTCTGGTAGTCACGGTAGAAAATGGTAGGGATGTCTCAGTAAAACTTTTCACTTCTGCTACTGACAAGTTATTGTTTAAAATAAGACACTTTGCAAAGTACACTACACTGCTCACGAAAATTTGGTGATACTTCAAAATGAATATGAAGCGATTAATTTTATTTCATTAAACAAGAACCGAAAACCAAATTAAAAGCCAAAGAAAGCTGATTAAGCAAATGATATGCAAACTCAATTAAAGTGACTCAGTAGCAAGCAACACATTCATAGGGGTGAACAAAAGCATGTCAAACTGGACGAGAGTGCTTCACACTGACTGTTCAGTAAGGTGTATGGTCACCCACTATGTGACCAGGGTACTGTCCGATCAATGTCTATGTCAGTCATGTCCTGTTTCACAGAACGTAATTGAAATAGGTTCCACTTCTTCCCAAAAATATCTGGAATACTGATTCAGCTGACCACAACACACCAATAAGTCCTGAGAAGTCAAAAAAAAAATACCATCCAGACTATTACAGTGACAAGTTCAAAGACCAGGGTCGTTTATGGTGGGGGGTTGAGTCACTGAACTTAGTGAAGGTAATTTCTTCTTCAGTTCTTTTTCATTTGCATTTGTCATATCATGCCCACTTTTATTGATTTGGGGGGTGTATTAAAGAGCAGCAGTCTAGGTCGTGACATACCTCTGTATAGTGGTACCAATTTGCAGTAGCAGTATTTCAAATGAATTAAACTGCAAACTATTTTTTAGCAACACAGTAATTAATGGATGAGAAAAGTCATCAGCATCTGATGTAACTCGGAGCTACTTATTACTTTAATTAGAACCATTACTCTTTGAACATCCAACGTTTACATTTAAAATCAGTCAAATTTCATGATGAGCAGTAACTGGATGTTCTTTTCAAGTGTTTTTCAAAAGAGGATTTGCATATATGTAAGATTTATGTAAATCTTGTGAGAATGTTTTCCAATGCACACAATTACCAATTTCAATAATAAAGACTTATAAGTCCCTCACTGGTGCCACAATCCTTTTGTTAGTTTCCCTGTTCAACATTCTCCTGACCCAGTCATTCAATTTGGAAAAAAAAATGGAGGGAGGTATACACACAGACACACAAATAGCATAAACTGCTTGACAAGTACTGAATAAACAAACATTGCACAGCAGTATTGTGACCATGTCGCTATGAAACTGACAAATATGTGGGCTTCATCTTTAGAGGAATTAGCAAGAGTGTCCTTGATTGGCTCGTCTATAACACATTGTTTATGTCAAACCAAATGCTAAAGAATTATCATCATTTTGTTAAAAAAAAAAGTACAAGCAACTTTTACCTTTTACTACTGCTTTATGTACCAAACTCCTTGTTTACTCTGGGTTTTATCTCAGAAGCACATCTGATGGAGCATAAACAAGGCTTAAGTGTCTTGAAGGCATTCGGGTCACAACAAGGTCATTCTATCACTATGGAAGGCCATGTGTATTTCACATTTTCAATCCGTTTTGCAGTGCATTTGAGAACAAAGCTTTGATGCTGACCTACACTTAAACACATACACATTGACAAGCATTGTGAACATGCTTCTCCCTGCTATCCCAGAACAGGGCCTCTAAGTGAGGAGCAAAGTATCCCATCAGCACCATAAATAACCCTGTTTATCTACAGGACATCAAACGGATGCTTTGTGATGAGATAAGCAAACCAACTCTGGCTTGTTTAACAATGAAGGAGGGAGGCCGAAGCAGGCTGTGTTACCATCTGTAAGCCCAACTTCATTTCTCTGTTTGGTGGTTCTTGTCACCTTTGTTCAACTGAACTAAAATTGTCTCTCACACACACACACACACACACACATGTTTAGCAGATGCAAATGTAATTTATATAGCAACACAACTCCTTCTCAGAATAAACTCATTGTGAAAAGCAAAATCCTCTGACCTCAAATACAGACTATACACTTACCGGTCATTTTATTAGTTACCTCATTGTTGCTATATTCATTGTCCATTTTATCACTATAATACATCCGTTTCACTACAACTTTGCTCGTCCCTTTTACCTCACAAGTCAAGAACTCCATAGGAACACACAGATTAAGTACTATTGGGGTGATGGATCATTTTCAGCACTGCAGTGACAGTGTAGTTAGTGTGTGTGTTGTGCTGGTATGAGTTGAAAAGAAATAGTAATATTTGTATTTGCATTTATTGTAACCTACACACATCTTCCCCATAGTCTTTATATCATCTCTAGATTACAATACCTAAATCAACATGAATGTAAACAGTTGTTATAGGGAATTAGAGCTATACTGTTTAGAGAATAATGCAAGAAAAAAGTTTGTACACTTGAACAAATGCAAGGCATCTTGTATAACTCTCAGACTTCAACATCAAATAAATATATATTTTATAATACAAAATATAAAATACAATTTTTAATGTGATATTACATGATTATGTATCTATTCTGTGTAGCTGAAGAGCAAAGATTTGTAAGCTTTTGAACAAAGTTACACAGGGAGGACTGTGAGAGATCTTCTGAGGGTTAACAGCAGTGCAAACTTGTCTGCAACAGTAACTTTTTATGTCTATCTCTACTTTGGTCTGGACATCCTTTTGTGAATTGATAAGTTGATACCAAAGCATTCATTAATTTAGCTGATTCTTACGCTGCATTGATTTTATAAAATTAAATGGTATTTAACATAAAATGAGAAGTTGTGTATACAGTTTAGTGAAAATGACCAGTCTCACTCCTAATATTATTTTGTTACCTTTTTTCTTGCTTTTCTATTGGCATTCTAGGTGATAAGCAAAGAAAAAGGTCATAGTACACAGAGACATGTTTCCTTACTGTGCAAATGATAAAACTCTTTGAATCTTGAATCTTACATGGTTGTCAGTAAATTAAAAAAACAGTTCTAGTGTATAAGACTGACACAAGACTCATCCTCATACTAAATGAATCAAATAAAGGAACAATCTCTGTGTATTAAACTATTAACTGCAATTCATCTTTCCATGTCCTATTCAAGAAGTCAAGGGTCTTTATCTCATTGGTCTCTGAAGGAATGGATGCTAGATCTGCTTCCCACAGTCAATTTGTGGGAGTTCTTGTATTTTTTAGGAAAATAAATTTATAGCTGAAAAGTGCAATAGTAAAATAAAAACACATACCGTCTTAAAAAAAACATCTTAAAAGTTTAAGTGTAATGACACAAATAAGTAAGGAAAGCAGCAGTACAATGGCAGGAAACCAGGTTTTAGAGTGATGGAAGAAATCAGCAGAATCAGTCACACATCTCACTCATCACTCATTTGCTTTGTGCAAAAGTGAATTTGCACAAAAATCCTGCAACGTGATCATACCCTGTCAAAACAACTATGCTTTGTCATACTGAACCCTAAAATTACAATAAACATTTAAGTATATTTTTAACAAATATTAAAATATAATTGCTAAAATACTTAGATAGCATGTGTGACCAGATATGCCTCTTATAACCACTATATACTTTGTGAAGATGTATCAATCAATTTTTTATCATACCACAGGCTAACTGGACTTGGCTGACATCTATTGTAGTGGTTTTCATGACTTTAAAATGCAATTGACTATTCCATGAGTATTCCACTAGTAATGCCATGGTGAAGTAAATAATTCACCATGGATGGGAAAAATGCATTCAAAAGATCTATGTGACAAAGTTAAAGAAAGGCTATCCCTCAGGGTACCATTAACGGCATTCTTGCCTTAATGGGGCTATCTCTCCAAACTGGTTGATCAAGCTAGGAGGATACTAATCAGGGAAGCTACCAAAAGACAACTGGTAACTTTAAAGGACTTATACAAGTTAGTTTAGGATTTGGTATATGTTTAGGCATTTGGTACACGTGCCAAATAATCTAACATGACATGATGGCAATGAAAAAGCCTCTTCTGAAAAAGTCTCGGAGTCATAAGTCAAAAAGTTTTATGGTCGAACAAAAACAATCACTACATTTGGACAAATTTAAACACTACACATCACCATAAATACACCATTCCTGATATGAAGAATGGGTGTTGGAACATTACATTGTGAGATATGTTTCTTAAATACTGAGCAAAATATATCAAGGTTGGAAGGAAAATGTATGCTGCTAAGTACACTCAAATTTCTGACGAAAACTTGTGGCACTAGACAGCTTATGATGGGCAGGTGGTTTACCATCCAGTACCAGAACAACCTTAAATACATAGCCAGAAACACAAAAGTAAACATAAAAAACACTACCTCATATGCAAGAACAAACTCTACAAAAAGAAGTACCGGTTTTAAATAAAATGTACTGTTTAAGATTTTTTTATCTGAATTTGTGGCCAGCATTAGTTCATTGGTCCCTGGTGGCTCAGTCCTTCCCATTTATATTCCCAGTTCCATTTCAGAACGTATCATTACCCCTTAAGATACATTCTGACAAGGCAGCCCCACCGTTTTTACTGACAAAACCGAAGGTATGTGATAAAAGAATACATAAACACAAACTGACTGAAATACGTAAATAGTAGTGCGTTAATTTACGATTTATCATAGTCCAAAAACCTGCTTTTATATCTTAAGGGAGGTCCTTATTGATAATACTAGTCATAAAAAACCCAAATACTTATATTACGATATGTATTAGTAATTACCTGCTTCTCATTAAACTGCAATGCTTTATATGTATGCTGATAAAAGCTAAGAAAACAAAGCTATACAATAAAACAGAAGTTTTGTATCAAACTGTATGGTCATGGTGAAAATTTTCTATTCATACTCATCTCCAGTCATCTTATGGACAAAGGCCCTGCCTCGTGTAAAACATGTTGCATATGAGAACGTGTCATGGTGGAGAAGGAGTAGATTGATGTGAAAGCCACAAAGAAATTGCTGAGAAAGAATGAGGGGGTCCGTTAAGAACAAGATCATGAAAAAGCAAAGAGAGCTAGAAGGTCATAGGCCTTAAAAATGACAGGACAACGGGTAGGAAGTGCTTCACATGTACAGGAGGGAAAGGGTGCACCAAGTGAGAACACTGGAGTGTTGACTAGCAAGGCATCAGGCTACAGTGTCCTTTAACTGAAATAGCCTACTTCACCCTTGCTAAGTTATTGCTGGTAATCCTAGAGATGAGGGGTGAAAGGTTAAGAGACAAGAGTAAGCCCAGAGGATACTGTTCAGCCCATAATACAACATCAAATCATCACTCCTACCACCACTGCCACAGGTCATATTCTCTGGTGTTTGAAAACTGTTAACACAATTGTCTGTAAATATCTGTAATTTGAAAAAAAAACCTGTTTTTCTTCCCAGGTGTCATTCCAATGATTGAATGTAAAATTGCTGTTATAGTTACTCGTAGCATATGTGCAGTATTTGTCTGAAGTACTGTTCGTCGCACAGACATAAGCAAAAAATAAATAAATACAATACAATTTCAAACAATAAATAATATTTATAAAGTAATTGATTAACTTGATTAATAAAAAAATCTAATTAGACAATTAATTTATAACAATTGTATAAATAACTGTATATATTTGTATAATATAACTGTATAATATATATATATATATATATATATATATATACACACACACACACACACACACACACACACACACACACACACACACA
>JAUZST010015825.1:0-10052 GCA_034779995.1 Parotocinclus haroldoi | reverse complement strand
AATAAAATAATATAATTATACGTATTAAATTATTATTATTATTATTATTATATTATTATATTTATATAATAAAATAATATAATTATAGATAAAAATTATTATCATTATTATTATTATTTTTATTATATTATTATTATATTTATATAATAAAATAATATAATTATACATAATGCATTATTATTATTATTATTATTATCATTATTATATTCATATAAGAAATTATAATTATTTAAACACTTTAAATCAATAATTTTCCGATGTGATTACTGTGATTAATTCATCTCCTTCCTATTGCTCACACACCAGTGAGCCAAAACTATTTGGACATTGCAAGATAAAACTTATCTCCTTACAACAGCTGCACAACATCTGTGATATACTGTATTAGCAAGCAGGTGGTTCTTGGATGAAAGAAACGGGCAGGAAAAGAAACCTAAGCAACTCCAACGAGGGCCAAAACATTACAGCCAGGCAAAAGAGTGAGAGCATCTGCAAGAAAATAAGACGTATTCAGGTCCTCCAGGTCTGTAGCATTAGTGTAAATAACAGTTTATTCATTATAGACGATGGCCTGTCGATTTCCAAAACAATAACAAGGATGCATTATGGTCCAAACTGTACCGAGGAGCTCCCACTAACTGAGCTCTCCGTCTGTCTTAAACACACATATATGAACACACAAAAACTGCGTATAACACACCTGCCTTCAGGCATACAAAGCCAACATGTGTACACAGAGATTTTGTGAGAGTCCCAGCTGTTCGGTGCGTGCGCGTGTGTGTGTGTGTGTGTGTGTGTGTGTGTGTGGTGTGTATGTACCATGGCTGACACCTTAAGATTCATCAGTGTTAGAGGCGTCTCGCTCACATGGAAAGGACATTGCACAGGGGAACGCTGCTCTGTTCTGCACACACCACTTCATCCATTATTTTTAAAGGCTCATCTGTTACCATTTCCTCATCTCTCTCGCTCTGTGTGTGTGTGTGTGTGTGTGTGTGTGTGTGTGTGTGTGCGCGTAAATAAGGTCTGACGATACAGCAACACCGCCGTTTGGCCGTAGATCAGCGCGTGAGTGCAACTGCCCAAAATGAAATCTTACTGGGGAAAGAAAAACTGAAAAAAAAGGAATTTTACAGTCTGTATAAAATCTTGCCTTAAATCAACACCTATTGACAAAGATTCTGCCCCGTGCAACCAGTGCCCGTTCCTGTATCCCGTCTCTTTTTTTCCCCGTTAATTAAGTCCGTTTCACGGTTTGCCAAGTGCGATCGCTTCTTTCTGCCTAGATAAATGAGTCACCAGGGACCCGCTGAAACACAAATCAATGTTTGGGAGATGCAAACAGCGCCGGCTCTTGAGCACCCGTCTTACCATCAGTTTCGGCGTGAGTATACGAATACTTTGTGCCCCGGTAGACGCTTAAGCTCGGCCTCCAACGTCACCGCCGTTCAGAGCCCGTGATGCCGAGGCCCACCTACGGACCCTATCAAAGCCCGCGCGGTGGTCGTGTCCTCGTTCTCTATCTTCAGTTTAAGATAATGAAGGGCGGAGGATATGATCGAGGCGGCCGAGTAGCTCTCTAAAGGGCCACGTGTCTTCAAAATGACAGCTTTGAATAAAGCATGGAGGGGCAGCAAGATCTGCTCTCACCACACAGAGAAGGGCACCTCCCGTAAGCCCGTGCTTCATTTTTAATGTGCTGCTCCTCTTGTTCCTCTCTTTGAACCGTACGGGGCTTTCGGAAGTGACCTGACCCGTGCTTGCATTCATGGAGGTGCAAGTGTAGATGCAGAGTGAACAACTTTAAATCGTTTGGGTTTTTTTGTTTTGTTTTGTTTTCCAGGAATGGGATAAATCGCTGTTGTGTTTACCTTCACCTACTAATCCGAGCGTGGTCTGCTTTCTGCACTTAGCTGATGGTTTGGACGCTCATGTACTCAGGGTACTCGGATCGAGAAATCAGATTAAGAAAGAAGACAGAGAGCTGTTTTTTTAATGTTTTAAAGTCGAGAATGAGAAGCAAAAGCAGGACCTGCCTGTTTTAAAGAATCGGCTTCATTTGGCCTCTCCTTGCAGTGACTTTTGCAGAATGTTCTCGCTGTATTTGGCAACCCCAGAATGAACCCCAGTAAAAAAAAAAAAAAAAGGATGATTTGATTGATTTGATATGACGGCTCGAAGTTTAGATCTTTTTATTTCTTATTTTGTGAGTTTATTTCGTGGAAAAACCTGGAGGTTTCGCGCTACCTCATTCCGGCATGGGACAGCGGATTCGTGACCTAACCGTGCTGCTCCTGCTCCTGCTGCTGCCTCTGATTCTCTGACACTTTGGTTTTATCTGGCTGAGCGAGTTCATTATTACCCCACCCCTCCAGTCCCCAGGCATTATCCCGAGCCAGGCTGCCCCCGTCCTGTTCCTGCGACCAAATAATTTTCAGCGTGGCATCGAAGCGCTTGACAGCAATTTACCCTCTGGTGGAGAGAAAATCACCGCTGCTTGTCGCTGCGTCTTTATGACCGTGTGTCTGCGGGGAGGGGGGCGCAGGAACGACGCGGCGTTCACGTCGTTGGTGAATTGGCACGGACAGGAGGACCGAAGAGGACGGCGACTGCCATGTTTGCTCCGTATCGGTGGCAAGACGTTCCTGCTGAGACCTGAAGACGGTTTCTGAGAAGGGCGTTTATCAGGGGGTCCTCTCTCTTAGAGCCGTGGCTAATTCACACTCATATTGATTACCCCGGGGAATCTCTTTTCTATCTTCCCATTTCGTCCCTGAAATGTGCCGCAGACCCTTTAATGGCTCACTTTCATCGCCTGTCAGATATTCAAATGCGCCCGGCTCAGCCTCAGCTCTGCTCCTGTGCCTTTCCAGGAGCTAAATGTCTGCCTTTAATACTCGACGATATGAACTGATGAGCGTTTATGGTTCGCTCTCCTTTCCGTGTCTAATAACTGACCTCGTCTAGCAGGGGTCACTCAGAGGGTAGAAGCGATTCAGTGGACCTTTCGGGATCCTATCGCCGTCTATCTGCTCAGCATGCCGGACGCTTCCATCGCTCAAGTGTGAAAAACGTAAAATGACGCTCCATCTGATCGAACGGCGTCCTAAGACTTTTGCGCACACCTTGCTCAAGCTGCGCTTTTCGTACCGCAGGCCACATAGCTCCGTACGAAGGTCCCACGCACCGAGGGCGCACAGTTTTCGGCCGTACATGCCCTGGGTGCTGCTTCTGCATTAATAACGCTCTTCCGAGCAAATTCATTGCATGAGTCAAACACGGCTGCCCTCAGAAAATCTGGCCGGTGGACGTTCAAACCTAATTCGGAGATAAAAACCAAACGGTATGTCGAACCACGAAACCTCCCTCCTGTAATAGGCTCGCTCCATTATCAATGATTCAAATTCCAGCTAATTAGTTTTTCTAATCTTTTTACAGGCGGTGACCACACAGCGCTGCACCTTTAAATGAATGAATAATCCTTCGGGCTACCTTTAATCTTTTCATATTAAAAGTTAAATAGACAAATGTGAGCATTGATCAAAATACATGGAGATGATCCCTGAGAATACCCCGGAGAAGGTAAGTAATCCCAGGCACTTGTGAGGGCGGGCTAAACGGACAATTCATTAAAATTGAAGAGTTTCATTCCAAAACTCAATCTAGGCAGTTTTTTTTTATTTGGGGGGGAAGTGATAATTAGGGATTTTTCAAGCGCATGCCCATGATCTTCTTTCAAATGTTGGTGAGCTTTTGCGTCTCTTAGGCTTTTTTACCCCGTTCTGCTTCTGAAAAATGGGTTTCTTGGCTTCCAAAACAGATCACCCCATCAAATTTCTATGGGCTGTAGAAGGGTCAGTTTGGCATCCTGGTACTGCCCGCCAGAGCCCCCAGGTACTGCTTTTGCACAAGTTTAAAGAGAAAGTCACACTAATTACTTGTCACTGTCCTATACTAACCTATAAAAGCAGTTTATTTAAATACTGCATATACATTTCCTGTCATTTCTGGTTGGATTTGGACACAGAGGCAGATAAATAATGATACCATTACTATACCATTGTTTTAGCCCTTTCCAATCTAATGGTGGCCTAAGACTTTTGCACAGTACTGTATATATATATATATTCTGTGAGAGATGGGACCATGTCGAATAAAGGCTAAGGATTTCCTTTCCACTGTCTAACTTGGATCATTTGACAGGGGTGTATGCTGGCTTTCCGTCCTCACTCTATCCCATGGCCCGGGAGCATTATAGAGTACGTACAGTGCAAGTGTGTGACCGTTCTGGAGGTTCTTCAGGTTCATCTAGTAACAGGTAAGCTCGCAAATAGCGTTTCCCTGTGAATCGGACCTGTTGCCCTGTTGAGCTCTCCCCCCCTGCATTGTTTTTGATACCAAAAATAAAGGTCGAACGTCAGCTGAGCGATCTGAAACCCAGATAAGGCGAGGTCTTAAGGGGGGGGAACAAGTGGGGGTGTGAGAAAATGAGTTAAAAAAAAGAGAGATGAAACACGAGAGTCCACTTTCGCTAAAAGTCACGACTCTCCCAGTAGCGACCGAGCGTTTTGGAAAGTTCAGGTCGCGGCACCTGATCGTGATGTTCCTCGCATGTCAGGACTGTTTTCGATCGCTCAGCCTACAGTGTGGCAGAAAAACGGAACGTGACTTACGCTCTCAAAGTAGGGCGACCTTGGTCTGGTATTAACCTTTAGTAGGACCTGACAGCTTTTTTTTTGTTTTGTTTTTTAAAACGAAGCTTTATCGATAGATGTAGCTGCTGCTCCTTGCAGTCTCGAGTAGGAAGCGGGGATGCACCGGGGATGCCGTTCTAGCAGGAGATGGGTTTATCCCAGGCTTGTGTGAGACCGAGCCCATTGAAAGTTTGGAAGGCCTGAAGGGGTGGGCACGCTGAAACCTTAAAGGGAAGTAGGTAGTATTAAAATGTCCATAGTTTTAATGAGAGCCGTTGGACGCCGGGGTCCTGCAGGCAGCTCCGCTTCGTACCTCGTCCAGGGTACGGGATCCTGAAATGCATGCTAAAAGTACGAGCTAAAATAGGTCACACCGCTTACAGACTGATTTAGAAATGATCCGGAATGCTGCGAAATAGCAGTCGGATTTATTCCGGGGAATTCCCCGCAGGGACGGCGTTACAGAGCCTTTATTTACAGGTGTGTGCGCGGGGCTTAATGACACAACTTCAGAAACTCACTCCACATCTCAGTCGCGCGCACACACACACACACACACACACACACAAGGTTCACACGCCCAGTGGCAAGGAAGGAACTCGAAGCCGGGTCTCCGGGGCCGACAGCCCTAACCACTGAGTCTCAAACTATTTCTGGGGAGAAAACAAAGACAGGCTTCACGGTGGCTGTTTTTAGCAGGATGGGGAGCTCGGCTTTGGAAAAACGTTTTGTCAGCACAACGGAAAACTAGAAAAATGAGGGAACAATATAGTCCAGCGTTTGCTAAAAAGAAGCTGGATTAATTAATGAGCGAGCGTAGGAACGCTGCGTAAACTTCACCCTTTAAACGAATGGTTCAGTTAAACGAAGCCCTTTTTAAATACCTCGGTTCTCCCAGGGTTTCGCCCTCATAGCGTACGGGGACTTTCCTTGCCGCTGTCGCCAGTTCCCTTCGATGACGACACAAAATCTTAAGGAGTTAAGAGAAATTGCAAAAAAGCTTTCTATCCTGGGCTTCACGTTGGCAGCACTTAAAACCTTTCTAAACATTGCCAGAGACCAAGCTCACCCCTCCGGGGCGCGGATATTCCCTAAAATCAGAATAGCACCATACAGAACCGGATCAGGAACGATTTAAATCCCGTTAGAAAGGAGTTTAACGTGTTGCACTGGCTCCCAAACGGTCCGGATCACCTGGGGAATGTACTGGACAAACCAAGTGCCATTCCTGGGATATCAGGGCAAGCGATTTCGCCCCAAAAATCGAAAGAAACCTTAAGGGCTAAACGTACGGAACGCACAAATGGACTATGGACCAGAAGGTCCAGGGATCAAATCCCACCTCTGCCACAGCTGGGTCCCTGAGCAGAGCCGTTAACCCACAATGGCTTTTATAGAGTAAGACTGTCTAAATTGTAAGTCGCTCTGGATAAGGGGCATAAATGTAAATGTAAATGTAAATGTACGAACAAGGGAGCAGGCTAGAGGAAAAAAAAAAGCTCTTGCAGCTTGCAGATATAACCGATAATCACGAATCTCTGTTCAAATATAACTCGGCAACGCACACGCACACGCATACACACCCGACCAAAACTACAGTGTCATTCTTTTCATCTGATAATCGTATCTAACACTCATGTTGCTACTCCTGGGAAAAATCCCTCACTTGCAAGATAGTTTCGGTGATTTTGCTGCAGTGCAAACGGTTTCTGTGTCGATTTAGGCTCAGCGGATTAAAAAAAAAAACACTCGAACCCTCAGTGCACATCTGCTTCTTTTCTGTCGTGTTACTCTTGATACTCACAGCCACTGAGCTCCTTGCTTTTTATTTTCCGTTATGTATGGGAAAGAAATTTCCAGGAGAAGTTTGAGATCTCCATGCATTTTTTTTGTTTTCGTTTTTTTAAATAAAAGATGTACCCGGCGCTGAGGAAGGTTGTCGGGTTTTTACATCACCCCTTACGTTATGTTGTACAGCTTTTCTTTGCACGCCGTGAGCGTACATTACTCCAGTTCACCCGAAATTGAAAGATGAAGCTGCCAGGGAGAACGTGCGTTCGCTCCGAGCCGTGAAAGTCCAGGAGGGGACATTTTTAGGTCGTGCGTGCTGAAAAGCAAACGTCTACTCAAAGGTTTCTCAGGACATAGTGGGCGTGTCGTAGCCATGAATCATTCTGGAGCGGCCATACCAAGATTCTAAGACTTTCAATCGTGGGGGAATCAGGAACGAATCACCAAAGGACGTGGCGAGTTTTTTTTTGGTTTTTTTGTTTTGTTTTGTTTGTTCGTTTGTTTTGGTCCTTCCAAGTTACAAATGAAACAAATCTGTGATTCGGGACTTATTTCGGACACCGCCGGATGTTTCTGCTTGGCCTAAAGTTGGTGCTGCCTTTCAAATGTTCATGACTATGTCTTCTGTGATCTTCTCATTTGGACCAGTCTCAAATTGTGCCAATCTAGCATCTAGGCCACCCACGGTCTTGGTCCTCCCTTCTTTGTTCAGGCAGTTTTTCCCGAGGCTCGTTCCATTTGGGATCATATGAGATCGTAAAGCTGCTTTGAGACGATGCTCCAGGGTAAAAAGCGCTCTAGAAATAAATTAGGCTTGACTTGACTTGACAGCGGCAAGGAAAAACTCCCATCCCGGTGCAAGGAAGAAACCTTGATGGGAGCAAGCCTCAAAAAAATGAAAAGTGCCGACGTTAATGACGTTCGTTACCCAAACGAGGACGGCTTTCCCTTCTGAGTCTGGTTCCTCTCGAGGTTTTTTCCTTTTCTCCTTGCCACTGTCGCCATTTGGCTTGCTCATTGGGGACAACAGATTCTATGGCTGCTTTGCGACAGTGTCTACTGTAAATACGCAAATCAAACCGGACTGAACTGAGGTCATGAGACGAACTAGGACTGGCACGTCATCTCAAGGCGAAGTTCGGAGCGGCGGGATGGTCCCGTAGCGCTGCCACTGCTGGACCAAAGATGTCCAAAGATGAACCGCTCTCACAACTCGTCCCAGATCCCACAGGGCGCGTCTGGGGGTCATGAGGAGAGCCTTTTGTGGGACGAGAGGAACCTTCGCGACGCCAGGCAGGTGGTTTTGATGTGGCTGATCTCGCGTCAGGAGGGAACGAGAGTTCTGGGACCTAAAAATAAAGCGAGAGTTTCGAAAGCAAGGCGGAAAGAGAGAAGGCGAGAAAGGCACGGCACTAATGACTTCACGGCCCATTAAGTCCTAAGCCTGATACGCTACACCTCATTACTCCCTCAGCTCACTCGAGCATTTACACACGAATCCATCCGGCCGGCCAGACCCGTCCTCTCGCTCCGTCACGGCCATGCATGTTCAAGCGAGGGACGACTCGCTCTGATCCTGTCCGGGGTGCAACAGGAGTTTGTGTCTGATGTGGGATGTTTACTGTACTATAAAAGCCAAATGATTCGGGCGGATCCGATTGGATAATCAGCCAGCGGACAGAGCCTCGTGCCAAACGCCGGCAGGTTTACTCAAAAGTTGAGTCATTATAAAAACGTGCTCGGCGTCCGTCTGCGTTTCAGGTAGGGATTCCAGTTCCCATGCACATTCAAAAGGGGTTAATTTGCATCTCTAAAATGTCCCAGGGTCAGTCAGGAAGTGAGCGGTGTTTCTGTAAAAAAAAAAAAGGGCTTTTTATGTACGAGGATTGCCTTAGGATTTATTTAAAAACCCAAAAGTAATGAAAAATGTTCCCAGTGGCTCCCCATGACCCTGAACTTGGATAAATAAAATGAATACAGAAGGAAATGATGGAATGACGCAATTAAATCCTCACTTTAAACGGGACACAAGTGTTTAATAATAACAATAAAACCATACTTTAACATAACTAGAACAATGAGGATTGCAGCCAAAAAAGATGTTTATGGATGTTTTATATGTTTCAAATGAAACAAGAAAATTACTTTATTACTAAATTTGACTTCTTTTTCTAACTAACGATTCTTTATTATTTCTGTCAGGGACTTCCCTGTTCGTATCCCACTTCTGGTGAGGTGAGGTTTGCATTTTTTTTCTGAACTAATGTGGCCAAAAGTATTAAGACACAAACCAACATGTGGCCAAAAGTATTAAGACACAAACCAACATGTTCAAAAGTATTAAGACACAAACCAACATGTTCAAAAGTATTAAGACACAAACCAACATGTGGCCAAAAGTATTAGGACACAAACCAACATGTGACCAAAAGTATTGAGACACAAATTCACATGTGGCCAAAAGTATTGAGACACAAATTCACATGTGGCCACACCATGCCGGTTCACTTATGCATATCCATAGCAACGGGGTTCAACTTAAAGCAGCTGATTGCTACTACTCTGTAAAGGGAAGGGAGTGTCCACAAAAATTTGGACATATAGTATCTCTGTATATCTATCTAATGTGATTAGCTTTGTGTTGAGGGAGGGGAGACCAATCTGGAGATCACCCCCCCCCCACTCCCCAGTGCTATAACAGTGACCCATACCCAAAGATCCCCAGAGAACGGCATCTGATATTTTGCCTAGTTCAGGTTTTACAGTACAAACGTTCCGTGGTTGCGTTTCTCTGAATATGCTACTCCTTGTTTATCGTAAATGCCGATCCCATGACAAATAACATCTCATTTCACCTGCTGAACCGGATATCATGTGACAGTGTGAATGATTTATATGGGTTGGATGTTTATGGTGTTCTTCTAAAACGCTCTTTGATGTTTCATGTATAAACAGCCCTAAAGGGTCGTTGTTGCCTCTGTTTTCGTTAGAACTGCTATTATATTTATTCCCGTCTTTCGCAGCTAAAGTCATGGAAAAGGTTCATCGAGCGTTTCTCCGCTTTAAGCTGCAATGGAATAGCGACCAGTGGCACCGTTAATATTCTTCTTCTGCTTCATCTCAGCTCCACCTTTGATACAATGATGAATGAAACACTCCTGTCTCCCTTCCAGGAGTTCCTCAAGGATCTGTTCACCGTCCCGTTCTTTTCACTACGTTTACAGTATTTTTGCTCATGCAGAGCGACTTTACAGATGTGTCTTTATGTTCTTATGTTCTAGGATTTGTTTGTTTTGGAAATGTTTTGGGACAAAAATCCACATGTGGCCAAAAGTATTAGGACACAAACATACATTAGGTTTGCGTCCTAATTTTTTTAGCCACATGTTGGTTTACGTGTGGCCAAAAGTATTGGGACACAAACTAACATGTGGCCAAAAGTATTAAGGCACAAACCCACATGTGGCCAAAAGTATTGAGACACAAACCGACATGTGGCCAAAAGTATTGGGACACAAACCAACATGTGGCCAAAAGTATTAAGACACAAACCAACATGTGGCCAAA
>JAUZST010015824.1:0-10052 GCA_034779995.1 Parotocinclus haroldoi | reverse complement strand
GGCAGCTGAATTCTGGATGAGCTGTAAGGATCGGAGAGCGGTACAGAGGAAGCCCCGCCCCGCTAAGAGACAGTTGCAGTAGTCCAGTCTTGAGACGGTGAGGGACTGAACCAGAATCTGCGTCATTAGTGTCTAAATACCAGGATTTGAGAGAAAAAGGCCTTTTGCGTACACAGGAAAAGTCTTAGATCCTCGAGTTCAGCTTATGTCAAATGGGAGCAAAAACCAAAGTGTTTCGTTTATATTTTAATGCAGTACATATAGCCTGCAGAGTTTTTTTAAATTGTTATTAATTTATTTTTTCTATCCAGCTCTTGTCCACTCTCAGGTCCGGTACAGCGTCATACGAACGACACATCTAACTTATTGGTCTTATTGGTCCTTCTTCTCTCTTCGCCGTTCAAGTCCCGCTTGATGCGGGGTCCGCTCATGCCCACGAAGACGTGGAGTAAACCCAGGCAGACACGGGGAGGACGTGCAGACTCCACACAGAAAGCCAGGACCCAGGACGCACCACCCTGGGATCAAACCCGGGACCTTCTTGCTGTGAGGCAGCGGTGCCCCCCCACCGAGCCCCCGTGCCGCCCGTTTTATTGGTCCATCCATTTGAAAAAAAAATAAACCCTGCAAGAGTAGTTTGGATAACTGTGTATTTCTCATGTGCTGGTGCTCTAAGTGGGTTATAGGCATCATTTGAGACAGGGACAATAAAACACACACTTCCGTACTTTGGCCGTTCTGTTCCTCACTCCGGCAGCTAAACGAGAGGTCCAGTTTCATACAAAAATCTTCTTTTTTTTTCCCTTAGTTTCATTATCACACCTTTCCCCAACCACTCGCTTCAGAGCAGATGCAGATGCAGGCAGATGCAGGCTTGTTTTTATGGAACTCGAGAACATATTAAGAAAGCATATAAAACAGACAAAAAGCCTAAACTGAGACATTTTGTGCACGTCACGTTTGTCTGGCCGGTGTATTTCTCTAGTGAAAATAAGAAATGTACTCAACAGCCAAATCCGCCTTTAGCCATGATGCCAGTGCCCCAAGATTTTTGCCAGTTTGCCAGTAATGAAACCGCCAGAGACCTGGAGCCACAACAATGAACCAGATGTACCATTTAAGCTTCTGTGATAACACAGCCAGAATGAAATAAGCTGCTCAGATACCTAGATTTGCCGAAAGCTTACACAGGTTAATTGTAAGGTTAATTAATTAATTAATGCATTATCTTCCGTTTAATCCACACGGGGTCGCGGGCCAGCCGGTGCCCACCCGGCAACTCTGGTCGCAAGGGCGGGAACAACCCTAGACGGGGGCACCAATCCATCGTAGGGCACACACACACACAAACACAGTCACACACAAAGGGCCACTTCGGAGACACCGATTGACCTAACACGCATATCTTTGGACTGCGAGAGGAAACCGGAGTACCCGGAGTAAACCCACGCAGACACGGGGAGGCCGCTCCACCCTGGGACTGAACCCGGGACCTTTCCTGCTGTGAGGCGGCGGTGCCACCCATTAATTTTGGTGAAATTCAACCCGTTTGTTTTTATAACCTTCACCCAAATTCCTTCGCAAGTTTTGACGTGATATTTTCCGTTCAGCTTGACGTTGTCCATCATAATTTCACGTTGCGCAACGGCAAAACCTTCGAAAACACGACCGGGGCCTTTCGCAGGAGCATTGTGACGAACAGCTGTGATTTCATTCTGAAGCGAAACAATTGCGTTAGGGAACATAAAATCCGGCGTTCTGCCGTTTTTCGCAGGATGGGAACAGTAGAGACAATCGTGCAGAGTGTGGTACCTTGCGTTGACTTTACAAAAGGTAAAGCTGCAAAGTAATTAAAACAGCACAAACTTCAATACCTCTGCTAATAACGCTTCACAACTTCCAGCGCACGCCGGATTCTAATTAGAAGGCTTTGGCGTGTGCGCTTTCAGCGAAACGCAGCGCGCGTGGAACGCACCGACTGATGCTATCATTACAGAGGACTGTCCCTTTGAGCGCAGAGGCTCTTTCAAGTTCCCTCGCTCTTCCACGGCACGCCGGCCAACAGGTGTTTTCAGCAGATTGTTTAAACTTCATTAAAATCAAACGAGCGTCTGCGCTCTCTAGACATCCTAAAAACCCACAGAACTAATGAACACTTCCAGATGGAACACGTGAAGGCGCCGGGCCGCTTTCATTTGCAGGCGCATTCAAGAGAAGCAGGCGAGCATTAAGAAACCTACAGACGTCAGAAGGACGGAGTGGACCAGACCCCCGAGAGTCCACACGGAATCGCTAACGAGAGACGTACGCAACACGGGCAAAAGTATGTGGACGGCCGAGTGGCTGTGATTAATATGCACCCCCCCCCCCGCCAGATGAACACCTGCCTTACAGTCCAGTTCTTTCATATCAAAACGTTTACTGTATCCCTTCTGCAAAATATTACAATCATTTCCGAGCTAAGATCGGCAGTTTTAGAACGTAATGATGTGATTTGTTAGCGAGAGAACACACCAGGGCAGAACGGGGGGATCGGTGGGGCGGCACCGCCTCCTCACACGAAGAAGGTCCCGGGTTCTAACCCCCTTATCAAATCGGCTCCAAAAGTCAAAAGCGAGAAACTTTTTGAAGCGAAAGAGAGACTGAGAGAAGTGCCTCCCCGTGCCTGTGTGGGTATACTCCGGGTACTCCGGTTTCCTCCCACAGTCCAAACACATGCGTGTTGGGTTAATTGATGTCTCTAAAAAGTGGCCCTCGGTGTATGACTGTGTGTGCGTCCTGCGATGGATTGGCGCCCCGTCTAGGGTTCTTATGGCTCTTGTGCCCAGGCTTGCCGGTTGGGCCCCGCAACCCGTGTGGATTCAGCGGAAGATTGAAAAGAGGGATTGAAAGTATCAGACTCAGCAGTTGCTGGCTCGTGCTCACGACGAGGGAGTGTTAGATTTCGGCTGTGTTTTGAGTGCTAATTAGTGAACTAAACTCTTCCATTCCAAGGACGAAGTAGGGAGACTTTTTTGTTTTTTTCTTTTAAATTTTAGGTTAAAACATTCTTAGTATTATTTACTCAGGCTTTCGGTTAGATTTAGACCGGGGACGCATTGGCTCAGGTTGGTTTCTGCCTCTTGGCTGGTTTACCTTTTGGTTCCTCCCCTTATAGCTAGGCTGCTATAGTAGTGCTGCCGGGGTTTCATGCCAAACATGGATGTGCTTATTAATAGGTTATGTGCTCCCAACCCATAAGTAACTACATTTTCTCTTTTCTCTCAGAGCTGATGTTCCGGTTCCAGTTCCAGAACCCACACACTTAGATCTTAGATGTTCCTCCACTTCAGCATCACCTGTACTGGTCTCCATGAACAGAACCCAGTGCCACCAGAGTGCAGGAACTCCCTCCTTTATTTAGTTATCAGGAGACGATGTGCCTCCGATAACTTACCGCTGAGGATTTTAAAATCTATTTAGTTATTTATTATAAATTTTATTAGTGATTCTTTTTTAATATGAATACAGTTTAATTATTTCAATTAACATCCCTTAACATCCCTTTTTGAGTCTTGGTTCCTCCCAAGGTTTCTTCCTTCTGTATTTGGGGAGTTTTTCCTTTCCACTGTCACCCTGGGCTTGCTCATTTTGGGATTGGATAAGATTATAAAGCCGCTTTGAGACGACGCGCCGCTGTAAAAAGCGCTACAGAAATAAATTTGACTTTGCCTTTGACTTAAAGAGGGAGTTCATTTTGGACGCACCCATGTCCTGGACGTGGAAGCGCCTCATTTGCATAAAAACAACCGTGGAGAAAAACGGAGTAAATGTTTAATAAGACATTTCAAACGGCATCACCCTGCTGATGATATGGAATTTGACACGAGAAAGGCAAAGGAGCTAAAGATAAAGCCAGCAGCTCGCTTTTCTGTCTTTAGTAGCCTAATGAAGGAGCCCCCATGACACGAAAACGTTTTCTGCAAAGCAGAATCGCCGGGCGATGCGTTTAAAAACATCGGCACTGGGAATTAAATCGGTGCATTTCCACTTCCTAACAAACCTGTCAATCCCTAAGTGATACAGCGCTGTTTTTTGTGTTCGTTTATTCCGTTGACTTAACGTTGCTTTCAGCAGCACTGCTATTTAAGCACAGACGCAAAGTCATGCTCCGATCGGGCCAATTTAGCAACATCGCTTAACCCCGGGCTAGTTTTCGGACCGTGAGAGGACCGCAGAGCGACGGGCTTAAACTCGCACGGACACCAGGAAGGAGGGGAGAGGCTTTGAAAGTGAGTATAACCCCTACTTATTGCTAAGCTAAACGTGCCGCTCCAAAACGCCTTCGTCTTCTGATCTGAATTCCCGGTAAGACTTCAGGCTGCGTCACTCAAAGCCTTAATATATTCTCATGTTAATTATTTCTTAATATTGGCATTCTAATTAAGCGCCGTAATTGAAAGCCCAGATCCAGCAGTCGCGATTACAGTGCCGGAATGATTAATTGACACAAAAATTATTAATGAACGTGGCCTATTTTAATTGCCATGTAACTGCATTTATAATTGCCCACCGCACCCCGAACTGACACGCTGACAAATGGAATTGTCATCTCGTGTGTTTTAGCTGCTCTCCTCGCGTCCTTCCGTCAAAAGGACGTCCTCGCCGATCCTCAGAGCAGGATCGCATTGAAATTGTCAAGTTCGGTAAACAAATTAGGGCCTCGTTTCATTTTCTATCTTAATGAATGCATCTCGTTCCCGGGTTATCACTTAGCAGGGGCGACACAAATAAAAAAGCGTTCAGCTCAGGAGAACGATAAAAATAAATAAATGAATAAATAAAATAAATAAATAAACAGCAGGGGCCAAGACCATGTCATTAGTGAATCAGAACGGAAGAAAAGCAATTAAAGAATAAAACTTTCAAAGGAGTACGCCTATCCTACCGTATATACACACGTGCAGATTACTAAAAGGGTTCCGTTGATTTACTTGTTTTATAAAGCTGAATGCATTTTATGAATACATTTTTTTAAAAGATTATTCACGTGTGTACAAGCCTGTGAACCCTTTAGGATTTTCTGTACTTCCTCCTAAATATGAGCTACAAGACTTTCACACAAGATAAAGATTAAACATGTGATCCTCGATCGTTTATTTAACGAGGAAAGCGGTCCGATGTTAGGTATCTCTGAGTGGCAAGAACATGTGAACCTCAGTATTTGCATCATTTCTACTGGATTATGGTCTTTGGACTTTGACTTGGCTGTTCCAAAAAGCGAATTTTAATCTTTCTTTTTTTTTTTTTTTTTTTTTTTTTTTTTTTACTTTTCTTCGGTAGAACGATTTGTGTGTTTAGGGTCGTTCTCTTGCTGCACGGGCCACATTTTGTTGAGATTTGGTTCGTGATCAGGTGTCCTGATGGTTATTTCGGATTTGCAGCTCTAGTTCGGAATTCATCAGTCCATCAGCGATGGATCCTACATGATCCTACCACCGCCGTGTTTCACAGACAGTCTGAGGTCCTTGTGCTGCGATGCGGTGTTTAACTTTCTCTAGACACGACGATGATTTACTATTAGTATTTATAATTACAAAACGCTTTTTTTTCCCCCGTAACCTTCTGGCGTGTCCACCTGATCTTTATCAAACTGGGCAGCGGGGTGTTCTTTTTGGAGAGCAGTGGCTTTCTCCTTTAAACCCTGCGTTTAGCACTGTTTTTGTTCAGTGTTCTGCTGGTGGTGGAGTCATGAGCATTAACCTTAGCCAATGTTAGAGAGACCTTTAGTTGTTTAGAAGTTACCCTGGGTGGGCTATTACACGCCTTGCTCTTCGAGTGACGTTTGTTGGTTGAGAACTCCACAAACATCTCTGGCTGCGGATGGGTGGAGCCCAAACTCTTTAGAGATGCTCTTGTATCCTTTTTGGCCTGATCAGAGTCCCTCAACCCTCAAAGCCTTCTGGCCCATGGTCCAGTCTATTGACTCTTGTATTACCGCAGAGATGAGCAAAACAGGCCTCCCGATTTACCCTTAACTACCCCTAATTACCCCTACATTTCATAACAAAGACCACTGGCTATGTTTAGCACGCACTCTCTGTTTTAAATTACGCACGCTTACATATCAGTGCAGTCGATTTACTTACTTACTTATTTATTTAGGCCATAGACTAAGTTCCTTGCTCTTACGGTCAGGGATCCAAACGACTTTTATTGTACTTTCAGTAAGTCCAGCAATTTGTTACCACATTTATATCCACCATAGTGCAGCTATGAGCTGTTTAACGTTTATTGGACATTACTGTAGTCGCGTTGTCTCTTTAGGTTATCGTATTGTAAATATAAGGGGTATTTTTGCACCAAAACTGTGTGCAAACGATACATGATCTGCTAACGCCAGCATTTTTAAATGTATGGAAATGAACAGCAATTATAGAAAACACATGCGTGCACTATTAATGTAGCTCTGTAGGTTAAAGTCATAACATTTAAGAGGACAAGAGGTTATAATGGACCTGACACTTTTGCTTAACGGAAGCCAAGCATGCATCGATAGACAGAATTAGGAACAGCACAGGAGACCGACCAGTGGTTACGCTATTGGACTATAAACCGGAAGGTCCAGGGTTCAGATCCCACCTCTGCCACAGTTGGGTCCCTGAGCAAGGCCCTTAACCCACAATGGATTGGATTGTAAGGCTGTATGAACCGGATAAGGGCGTCTGCTAAATGACGTAAATGTAAACGTAAACAGAGACTCTGTAAACCAGTTTATATAGTTATAGGCTAGGGAGAATATACAGGTAACTAAGTGGCGTACTACTTACAATAGGACACCTGCATACACTTACAAATCAAGTCTCCAATCACATCAACCGAGTTAGTTTAGCCTCTAGTCCAAACGGGAGCCAACGAGCTTTCGAATGAATGATGGACCTTTGCGCTTAAGCTCTTAACTCCCACCTCTGCTCATGGATCCACAGCGTTGATTGTCTTATGTGACCACCTGGGCAAAAGAAGCTAAACAGGCTGCACTAATTATAGGGTGCCAGCACATTAATAATCTATTCTACTGATTCAGCGAAATAGCTAAAATACTCTAAAATACTTTACCTCCAAAGATTCTTTGTGACTATGGACTCAGGGTTAAATGAACACTTTGTCTAAGTTTTTAAAACCTTCCTCTTTTAGCAGTAACAGCTAGCTGCTACAAATGAGTTCCTGTTGGCCTGGGTGGGGTATGGGGGTAGGGGAGTGTGTTTAGGGAGTCTCACGACCCTGTCTGTAATGAAAGGGTTAAAACAGGATGCTTTAGTTTGCTCTAAGGTTTTTTCAGGTCACATGGGTTATCTGAACGAGGATAAATAATAAAAAAAAAAACATCATCTAACAACTGGAATTAAAGCAAATATCAGTAAATGCAGGCTGTCTGGTTTAAAATCCAGTGAGAAGTGTTCCTGGAGCTGTGGAGCCCCGATACAACCTTCAGTGCCACTGTGACAGCTGAGTGTTTCTGACAGTAATTGTACTTTAGACTTCAGACCACAAAAGATTTTTTAAATTTTTTTTTTTTACTGTTGATGTGAACAGAACGGCGAACGTGAATATAATAATAAGAGCTAATCAGCACGTCGGCTATTTCGGGGCAGGCGATCGTTTATGCTGCCTCCAAGACCAAGATCTTGAAAAACGAAGGTCAGTGAAGCAAGCACGTAAAGTGCATGCAAACAAGAATAACACGGTTAATTCATAAAGCGAACACTTCGTCGTTTCCTCATTGTTTTTCATGGATGCCATGGCTTTCGTATTGGCGCGTATCACGTCGTAAAGTCAGTGCTTACTGAAGAGTGAGGGTTTGCGACTTGTAATGACATTTAGCGGCTGGCATGTGTATGAGCTAGCTACTGTGCGCCTGCGTGTTCCCTCGTGGCAAAAAAAAAAGAAAAAAAAAAAACGAAAAGGAGGTGAGAACATGCAGCAAGGAGGGAAAATGATGAGCTTTCAGCCTGGCCTCTTTTGCATGCAAATCATATCTGAATTTCTCATTAGCATAAATGCATGAGCAACTCTAAATGCTTTTAATTTCCAATCTTAGCGAGCGGAGGAGTAATTTGTCACTGTCAGGGCAAAAAAATCTACAAGGGGGAGAGAACTAAAGGCAACCGAGGACTCGGCACCAAATTGGAATCATAGGCACATTCCTGATTTGTTAATTGACTGATGTGCCGTACGAGCAAGCTGCCTCGGAGGTGTAAATAATCACACCAGCGTTCAGATCTGGAAGCCGGTGGGCGGATGCGCTTTATATGTGGCTTTAATGCTCGGACAGTTGTAAATACCTCATTTTTGGTCATTAGAATAAACTGCATGTTTATTTAGACTCAGCAGGCACTTTATTAGGTACACCTCCTGGTTTCTACACTCCGATCAGTTCCACTTGGTGGCTTTACTGTACAATTACACATTGCCTCAAAGCAGCCTTACAATATTAAATGATCTTAAAAGGATCATTCAGAATTAAGCAAGCCTAGGGCGACAGTGGCAAGGAAAAAAAGCAAATGTTGTAAGAAAGAAACCTTGGGAGGAACCAAGACCCAAAAAGGGACCTAACCTCCATTGGTGGCCTCGATGTTAATAGAAATATTTAATTGTATATTAATATTAAAACTATATAAATCATCAGCTAGAAAAATGAAATCAGGTAAAAATATAAACCCATCAGCAAAATACACGCAGTCACTTTAGGACATTTAGGAGTCCTCAGCGGGAAGTCCTTGGAGGCACATCGTCCCCCGACGACCGAAGGGTGGAGAGAGTTACTGCCCTCCGGTGGGAACGGGGTACGGTGGGACCAGTTCCTGTTTACGAAAACCAGTAGAGTGATGCTAAAGTGGACGAACACCTTGGTGTGTGGTGACTAAGAGCACAACGTTTATTAACAAGCATTGATTTATAACTTCGAGGTTATAAATGCATGAGCCAGTTTCTCGGCATCTTGAAAAAAAAGAAGGTTTAGCAATAAAACCGAACGAACGCAATTCGTGGAATGTCGTTAATTTGCACATCAAAGGTACCTGTTTTTTTTACAGTCGGACTGGGCGTTAACGAACAGCCATCTGGTTTTAGGATAGAAGTAGCTAACCTGTCTTTCACAGTCTTGGGTCCAACTAACAATACCTCATCTTTATCTTTAAGTTAAGTCAAAGGAAATGAAATGGCATCCATTTTTTATTTTGGAGAGGATAGGTAGATCTGGGACTGTGGTAGCCTAGCGGTTAAGGTCCTGGACTCTGGACCAGTAGATCCAGGGTTCAAATACCACAGTTGGATTCTTGAGCAAGGTTCTTAACCCACAATTGCTTAGATTGTAAGACTGTATGAGTTGTAAGTCGCTCTGGATAATAAATTCGAAACTGGTCTTTAATTAGACAGCACACAAGGCTACAAGGTTACGGCACATTTGAAGGATTTGGGCAGATAACCAAAGGTAAGGGATGAATTTAAAATAATAAGCAGTGGTTCTATAATACTCTGTATTGATTCTTTCGAGTAAATGTGTAGAGTTTGGATCTAATAAACTAATGTTGCTGATCAGTGAGGACAGTTTAGTCAGTGTTAGTAAATGACCGTGGTCCTGATTTAGTGCTAATTAAACAGAAATCCACACCAGTGCCGCATCTGAAAAGATGGGCGACTTGATGAGCACTGAGATTTCGTTAAAGTCATTCATTTCTGTTAAAATCACGCTGAACTTCAGAGTCGGTTTCTGTGATGTTTTTAGTTTAAGCTGGAGACTGAATCAAATAAAAATCTAAGTTTATTATCTAGTATTTTTCTCTATGATTGAGGATAAATACACAGCTTTAGCGTTGGTATTGGCCTGTTTATACTCTGCCACGCTAACCCTCCAATGCGTTCTCTGAGCTCTTTGCTTTAGTTTAGATTTAGACTATAACAACCTCTTGGCTGTGTTAAATTCTGGTTCCCTCCCTCTAGTTATGCTGCTATAGTAGTGCTGCCGGAGTTCTCATGCTGCACAAGGCATCAGTATTGGATAATAGACTCTGTGT
>JAUZST010015823.1:0-10053 GCA_034779995.1 Parotocinclus haroldoi | reverse complement strand
ATTGGTGTCTCTAAAGTGGCCCTTAGTTACTCCGGTTTCCTCCCACAGTCCAAAGACATGCATGTTAGGTTAATTGATGTCTCTAAAGTGGCCCTTAGTTACTCCGGTTTCCTCCCACAGTCCAAACACATGCGTGTTATAATAATGGGTGTCTCTAAATTGGCCTTGACTTGTGTATGCAAAACACCCCAGCTGTGTAACTGTAACTAACAGCTGCATGCCGGTCCCAAGCCTGGATAAATGGGGAGGGGTGGAGAAAGCAACGGCAAACCACTCCACTATCCTGCCGAAATCCTTCATGGATCACATCGATGGAAGACAGAAATGTGTGGAGATCGACGATCCATCAAGTGACCGAAAGTCGGCTGCGGCTGAACGGTTCATTCAATCCAGCCAACTATTTAATTAACATCTGGGCCACCCAGGGTTTCCTTTTGAGTCGGGTCTCTTTTTGAGTCTTGGTTCCTCCCAAGGTTTCTTCCTTCTTTATTCAGGGAGTTTTTCCTTTCCACTGTCACCCTGGGCTCGCTCAATTAGGGATTGACCTTTTTAAGATCAGATAATATTATAAAGCTGCTTTGAGACGATGCTCCTTCGTAAAAAGCACCACAGAAATAAATTTGCCTTGACTTTACTGGTGCTTTGTACAGGGTGGTACTCCCTGCGTCCCTGACGATAAACAAGGGTAAAATAGGTTGCTGAGCTACATCTCAGCTTACATAAAGCAGTTTTTATTCCTGTATTTGCACTGAGTATATATATATATATATATATATATATATATATATTAGCCACTTTAAAACTTTTCTCAGAAGTCTTTCTTTCCTCTTCGCTGTAACACGACTGCTAGGTAATTTATCCATCATAGCTGACGGCTCATTTCTGGCAGGTCCGAGCAGCCAGCACCCATATAAGTCAAGCTGAAATGAATAGGTTTGCTAATCCGTCCACTCTCAGGTTACACAGCTAGGACCACCTCAGTACCGCTATGACCAAAAGCGATGCTGCCCGTGGATCACAGACACTCTTATGGAGACCTGAGGGCATCTGCGGGTTTGGGTGTGTGTTTTTAGACTCACAAGGAGGCGTAACCCTGCGAGTGTGACTGTGCATCGGCGTAACGAGATACGTCTGTGATAGCACAGCGTCATAGATGCGGCTTAATCACCTGAAATAAACACCGGCGTAGCCGCCAGCGAGCTATGCAAGCACCTGCACGTCCCCTCCCTCCTACGTTCTGGAGTCCTCGCTCACGTTCGTTAGGAGTTTCGGATTTTCACCGAACCAGCTGCTTTTGTCACCAGGTCTAATATTAAAAAGTTAGTTTTTTTCTCGAGCTGGAGCGTGGCAAAGAGCGAGAAGCGGTGAGAAGGAGGGAGCAAGAGATGAGAAGAGAACGAGAGAGAGAGAAGCTGCGGGAAACGTGACTGTAAAAGTCAGAGTGCTTTCCTTAATATTTCATTTAAATAAAGAACTGACACTTTTTTGGGGGCAGATTTTGGGGCTCTTTATTAACCCGTCGCTTGCTGGTATAGCTTTATTTGCTCTGTCTTAGGTTTGGTCTTTTAGTGACGCTTTTACCTCAAGAGCAGGAGCTTTCATGTCTGCTTGTTCTGAACGGCTTCGGGCTTTGAAATATTGGTGGTCGCAGGTTCCAGGTTTCTAAGTTTGTTTCTAAAGTCTAGTTTTATTCGGGTTTGATCCCTGATTTCTGTTTCTCTCTTCAATATTCCCCCAAGCAGGGCGACAGTGGCAAGGAAAAACTCCCTGAATAAAGAAGGAAGAAACCTTGAGAGACTCAAAAAGGGACCCGACCTCCATGGGTGGCCTGGATGTTAATTGAAATAATTAGGTTGTAGAAAGAGTAAAATGAAGTAAATAATATAATTTAAATCAATAATAAAAATGTAAATGAGTAATTAAATTCAACATTTTCAACATTTAACATGCTCGTTAGCTCATGTTCGGACCAGACGCTTGTTTGTGTACGTTTTTTGTGTTTGTGTGGATGATTTTCCTTTATTTATTTATATCACGCTGTAAATTGTGTTGGTAAGTGTTTGTACCTGTCCTATTGTAAGTAGTACTCCTTTATTTGTCCCTTCACTGGTTCTCATTTGCTCGTTGAGTCTCTGGTTCATCTGGCTGATCTTCCTAATACTGTCCATCCAGGCATTTTTGGCTTCCAGCAAATGAATCAGTGCTTTTAATCACTTGCGTTTTCTCTAAAAAATTCTCAAATGTCTCTAAAACATTTATTTATCATTTGCATACAGTGTTGTTGTGAAAATGCCCTTTATATTTACATTACATCGGTGGCCATGTTTGGTCGGCAACCTCTTTAACAGAAACGCTGATTATCGTTCTGAAGAAGAACAAGTCGCTCGTTATTAAACCCCATCTCGTTCTGTATAACGAAGAACAAGTCGCTCGTTATTAAACCCCATCTCGTTCTGTGTAACGAGGAAAAAGTCGCTCGTTATTAAACCCCATCTCGTTCTGTGTAACGAAGAACAAGTCGCTCGTTATTAAACCCCATCTCGTTCTGTGTAACGAAAAACAAGTCGCTCATTATTAAACCCCATCTCGTTCTGTGTAACGAAAAACAAGTCGCTCGTTATTAAACCCCATCTCGTTCTGTGTAACGAAGAACAAGTCTCTCGTTATTAAACCCCATCTCGCTCTGTATAACGAAGAACAAATCGCTCATTATTAAACCCCATCTCGCTCTGTATAACGAAGAACAAATCGCTCATTATTAAACCCCATCTCGTTCTGTATAAATCCTGAAGTTGTTCAGGATTTTTTTTTACCTGCAGGTCATGATTTCTGGAAGGATTTTAAGCACCTATTGGACAAAAGCGAAGAATAAAGAGCAAAGGAGAAAGCAAGCGGGCAAAAAGCAGAGAAATCAGTGGCCAGCATATGAAAGAAAGCAAGATTAGGGAAGGAGAACTCCCGGTGACCACTCGAGCGCTCGTCTTTTCATCAGGCGCTCCTGTCAACACCGCCTACAGGTGCAATCAGGGACAGAGAGCTGGGGGAGAAAGGGAGAAGGATCGAGCGAGTTGACTTTCAACCTCCACCTTTCTTCACCTCGAGTTCCTCCTGTCATTTCGATTTCGGAGAGGGATCCGTGGGAGCCTTTTCATGTTCCTCTCTCGTCCTCCGTCTCATCCGGGACCATTGCTGCGCCTTGCTTTTTCTCATCTTCTCTATTTGATATGCAGACCACCAAACACCTTTTGAAACGGTCAAATTACGACCGACTCGGGAGGGGAAGGGAAAAAACCTCTCTGCCTGACCTTCAGAAAAGATCCCCATGGCAACTCGGCCTCGCAGCTCCCGCGGTGACATTAAGTCAAGTGGGCCGGTCTTGGGTTTTAGCAATGGAGACTCGCTGCTGGAACAAATCTGATTAGACAGGATTATCTCCTAATTGATTTCACTGCCAGGCCAAAGTTTTAGATTAGTTTTCCCTTGTCAACTTTTAAATTAACCCAGTGAAAATGCAGTTTATTAGTAGTAAAAGGGAAGAATTACACTTGGAGCTACGACAGGGTGGCGCGAGCGGGCGGGTTTGTGTATACATGCCTGAGATTTGGGCCTGACATGAGGATAGGATATCGATTACCTGATTTAATAACGGCATTCCGGAGAGTCGGGACTTGTCTGCTTGGTTCCTGTTGCCGAAAACGTAAACGAAAATGCATCTCCGCAGGTCCGTTTGCATGAATGACTGTTACGCAAACCTCCACATGCTAACTTCACCTAGCAAGGGAGCAATGGCTAGATGACTCATGTATGTAAAGTGCTCCCGGTGGTCCGTGCACTCGAGCTGCAGTCGCGGCTTCGACTCACGTCCTCTTTTTCTGCCTCAGAGCATGTGAGGCCTGGAAAACATAGACGCTTGTTCGGCTTTGTGCGAGTTTCGAAAACATTTAGGAGACAGATCTTGAGCGGCGCCCTAATTATTTTCCCCACAAAGGTGGAAAATGAAAATTCTCGAACAATGACTTCTTGTTTTTCTTCCTAGCTCCAACCAGCTGTCTTAAAGGGCGACGGTGGCAAGGAAAAGAGCAAGGACCAAGACTCATCGCGCATCTGCTAAACGACTAAACGCAAACAAAAATATGCACAAGCGCCATGCGGTACTGGGCAAAAGTCTTAGGCCACCATTAGATTTGTAGACTGTGGTAGGGACTGTGGTAGCCTAGCGGTTAAGGAACTGAACCTGATGGTCCAGGGTTCAAATCCCACCTTAAGCTGCCACAGTTGGGTCCTTAAGCAAGACCCTTAACCCTAGATGGCTTGAATTGTAAGACTGTATAAGCTGTAAGTCGCTCTGGATAAGGGCGTCTGCTAAAGGCCATAAATGTAAATGTAAATGTAAATGTAAATGGTAGCCTAGCGGTTAAGGTACTGGACTTTAGACCAGAAGGTCCAGGGTTCAAAATCCCATCTCTGCCACGGTCGGGTCCCTGAGCAAGACCCTTATCCCACAACGGCTTGGATTGTAAGACTGCATGAATTGTAAGTCGCTCTGGATAAAGGCGTCTGCTAAATTTACCACGTTCCCCTTCCAAAAAAGCCGTTTCTTGGTTGCCAGCCCTGCAAAAAGACCCTTCCTGATCTTCATCGGACTGTAATGTAAAGTGTAAGGGGAGGAAACCAAGAGACGGAGACGTAATTATATATGAGACAACAATATGTCTAATCTAATGGTGGCCTAAGACTTTTGCACAGTGTACAACGTTGATACTTTTGTTACTACTGTTTGGGTCAACTGGTGTCTCTAAAGTTCCCCAGGGTCACCCCAGTGTGTGTGTGTGTGTGCGTGTGTGTGTGCGCATGCCCCCTGTGACCCTGGGTTGGATCAACGACAGGATTAATGAATTTTGTTTGCCCAACACTAGGCTTATCTGAGTTTTGCACCGTCCCGTATGTTGTATCGTACTCTGGTATCGTAAGTCGCTCCAGATTCCTGTAACAAAACAATGAGATATTTCTGTACACACGGAATACGGTCGGAATGACATTAAAATCCCACTTGACTTGCCGTGATGTAAGTACACAAACAGAAACTCAAACGTCTGCTTTAAAGGCTCAGAACGTGCTTAGGTTTGCTTTCACTCGCACCGCTCTTGGACCGACTTCACTGGATTCCAACTGGGAAAATTCTTGAGAAACTCCAAGACTTTCCAAGTGGGAATTACGAGTTGGCTAGTCGGATGATTTTTTTCCTTTCACGCTGATTGAAAAATTCCCAGTTGGACAAAAACGCATGATTCACAAAAGCTTATGGTCTTTACATGGCATCAGTTATTCCAATGGCCCCCCAAACTATTTCGGCATTTTGCTTATCGATCACTTTATTTATTTATTCATTTGATTGTTTTTTGGGGTTTTTTTTGGTAATACTCGCTGTTTCTCTGGCGGCTCTGTTCGGAATCCTGTCCTCAAGTCACCATTAGATTATTTGTTTTAGCAGCATATCGTCGTCGACTCGACCCAAACATTTAACAATTTCAAAGGTTTACCATTTCGTAATCCTCTTTTCCACTGATATATTCCAGTCTTTGTGAACTTTAGCCCTTTGTGAACTTCGGTTTCTTGGCTGCTATCCTTCCAAAAAGCATCCCTGATCAGACTTCTGGGAAGGTCACCCTAAAAACGTAACTCTGTAACCTACAGAATGGTTTTTTTTTTTCAATAACGATCCATACAAATATCCTGTACGTTTTGGTCATATCAATATATAAGGACTGACAAATGAAACCAAATCAAAATCAACCGAAACAAAATCACAGTATATCTAATTGAGTTCTAATTGAGTGGTGGCCTGAGACTTTTGCACAGTTTTTTTTTTTCGGTTTTATTTTTAATCTCACTGTCTTAAGGTGCACTGTCTGATTTTTACACTCATTATTATTATTATTATTATTATTATTTTTATTTTTATTTTTATTTTTGGGGGGGGGGCTGCGGTAGTAGTGATAACCAGGCTACAAGAACAGGCACTGACCGTTTCTATTAGGCTGAATGACCAAAATCTTAACCGTACCTCTTGAACGCGAGGCTGCGCCGTTTTTGTTTGCATTTTGCTTGCCATTTCAAAGATTTATCACTTCGTAATCCTCTGTTCCACTGATATATTCCAGTCTTTGTGAACTTCAGCCCTCTTGTGAACTTCGGTTTCTTGGCTGCTATCCTTCCAAAAAGCATCCCTGATCAGACTTCTTCAAACTGGATCAACCTGGCATCTCGACGAGGGAAGGTCACCCTAAAAACGTGACTCTGTACCCTACAGAATGTTTTGTTTTTTTTAATATAACGAAGCATACAAATATCCTGTACGTTCTGGTCATCTTAATATATAAGGACTGACAAAATCTATATAAAAAAAGGATATCTAATTGAGTGGTGGCCTTAGACTTTTGCACAGTCTTTTTCGGTTTCATTTTTAATCTCACCGTCTTAAGGTGCACTGTCTGATTTTTACACTCATTATTATTATTATTATTATTAGTATTAGTATTAGTATTATTTTTTTCGGGGTGGTTACTAACAACCAGGCCGCAAGAACCGTCACCGTTTCTATTTGATCTTTTTCTTCTTGCAAAGGTTAAGAGACCAAAATCTTAAGCGTACCTCTTCGACGCGAGGCTGCGCCGCTTTTGCTTGCACTTCATTTGCATCGCTTCAGCATTATCCCAAAGCGAAAACGTCCCCGGGTGCTGCGCTGTAATATTTTTTTGCCCTATCACGCACACCTAGCGAGCGTTTATGCATAATGCTGAAGAAAATGACGGCGAGGAAACCACATTGTGTACGCTTTTTATGCGAATGCATGGTCTTAGAGTGGAAACGTGTGTGTGTGTGTGTGTGTGAGGGTTCATGTAAATGTGTGTGTGTCCACATATGGAAGCCATCAGCTCAATCATCATCAATAGCCATCATCATAGCACGAGCGCATCTGGAGAAAAATGATTACAAAGTAATGATGACCACAGGGCCCGAAGTTTATGCTCGTGTGTGCGTCGAATTTTTTTCCCCTCCTCTCTGTTCCCAAGCAACCTCCTGTAGGCCCGAGTCATATTAGATCACCAAAAACATTATTACTTCCATATTCACACAACCCGGTAGCATATGGCTTCCTTTTCCCAATATTACTCAAGCCCTCTCGCTGCTAAACAAAGGAAAACATTGCACGGGCCACAGAAAGCTCCATCACAACACCACAGCTTTCTGCACCTCTGCATGCCCTCGTAGAAAACATTAATCAGCGCTGCATTAAAACAACAGATCGTTTATTCATCATCAGTCGTTTGCCAAGTGGAACGGAGCTGAGCTTATTTCATTTAATAAGGTACCGGCTTTAAATCAGACCGTACCGTCAGGTGAAACGAAGGCTGTGAAATCAGATTGCAGTAACCTAATAATAATAATAACAATACTCCATTATGAGCGTGGATCAGACAGGATGCGACTTTATGGCAACCTCATGTATGTAAGCATGTTCGTTTTTCTTTTAACTTCAGGCTTCTAAATGAGTATCTTCAGGTCTTTCCTGCCCTTTCACATTGTTAAGGTTGATTCAAATGTTGGATGTTGGATGTTGTGAGGTTTAATGGACGGCACAGAAAGGCTGGGACTGTTTGGAAAATCCACTTTAAAAAACGCAGAGGAGCGGCACGGGGGCTCGGTGGGTAGCACCGCAGCATGTTTCCGTAGACCTGAGCGCTTGTTTCTGTAGAGGGATTTGGCAACCCCGGGTTGCGCTTGCCTGATAGTTCCACTTGTCAGTGGACCAGGCGCTGTTGATGTGTTTACAGACTTTTTTTTGTGTAACTTAGCAACGCATTTGCGAGTTTAGCGTCCTTCAGTTGGACAGAATAATCGTGAGGCTCTAACGTGAGTTCGGATTGGATTTAGTAGCCGACACGTAACGATGATCTGAATTCATAAGAACTATTTTGTAATGTTCTATCGCCCATCAAGTGCGTGTGTGTGCGTGTGTGCGCGTGCGTGTGTGTCATCAGGCGTGCTTGAATAAGCTAAAAACCTGTGCATATACAGTACATCCACGAAAAAAAACCCCCACAAGGTCAGAGAAAGGTGATTAAAGAAGTTTTGCCATTTTTAATCAACATTTCTTCAAAGGAATGTACTAGTTATTTTTTAAACTCCCCTTTCAAGAGGTGTATGGGGTGGAGGGAAAGCAAGGAACCAAACAAGTAAATAGTGAGGGTGGCAGAGAAGGATGGAAGGATGAAAACACAAAACAAGAAAAAAAAAAAAACAAAAAAAAAAAACATCTCACATACGAATGCAGTGTCCCACAAACGGAGGAGCGCAGATCCTTAAAACGGCCGTCGCTCACTGGCTATTGGCACAGAGAACATGTAAATGCGCACACGACTCAAGCGTCCTCTACGGCAACCGCACTCTTGGGGCCTTCCTCTTGTGTTTCGTCTGACAAAATACAGATCTCGGCATCCGTAATCGAAAGCAAAGCGGATGAAGAAAGGGCGAAAGGAAAACACAAGGGCTGCAGAGGCGCAACGACGTGGGAAAACAAACAGAAAAGTCCAGATGTGTTCGCCCTTTTTCCACGGCCGTCCCCTGCCCGCTTCGGGGGGCTTCGTTCGGCTCGGCGCCGCCTCCCCTTTCGCCTTTTCACAGTTCCATAGTACGCTTGAGTCAAAGCGTGAATTTCAGAAGGCAGGATTCTTTCCAAGAACGAACGGAAAGTGGAAAGCGGACCAACATAGAAATGCACCGTACTTACTGGTCACGACAAAAGTAACACCATGAAGCTCAACTTGATTGTGTAGCTTAACAGAGAATATAGACATGACACGAAAACTGTCGCTGCTGTTAACACCATATGAACTCGCTTGGTTTTTTTTTTTGTTTGTTTTTTTTTCTCTTTTCAGATCGGATTGCTGAACAAGCCTCGCCTCGGATACAAGACGCACCGGCAAAATTGTGCGAGGCATAAATATTTACCGATTTGGCTGCTCGTACGTACGTGTGTGTTTGTGAGGCCCTCTGTCTGAACCCGGCTTTGGATGAATAATGAAGAAAGCTCAAATACTGATTAGCTGTAACACGGTAAGCTGTAGCGCACATCACCTTAACGACCACCTTCTAGCATCGGTACACGCACGGAAATGTCAAATAAAAGCACAGTCTGGAGAAAGAACAGAAAAAACAACAACAACAACAACAACAACAACAAAAAAAAGAAAAAGAAAATAGAAGAAAACTCGAGTTGGCACGACCGGACTGGGTCTGCGGTCCCAGAACTGCATGAGCGTGATCAGAACGTGTGTGTGTGTGTGTGTGTGTGTGTGTGTGTGTGTGTGTGTGTGCGTGCGTGCGTGGTCGTACGTGTGAATGTGACTCCAATCAGAATTCATTTGAGGTAATCAGCATCCATGTGCCCCCGACGAGAATGGATTTTGATTGTACACCCGGCGTGGGTTTCACAAGCTCCTTTTCAAGTGCCTTCTCATTTCCTGATGGATGTGTAGCCGCACTTCCATGTGCACCTCCACGTGTGAATGCGTGTGTGTGTGTGTGTGTGTGTTGTATTAGACTAAGGCGTATTGTGAGACTGAAAGAAGCTCAGAGTCTCAGTATTTCCACTTCAGAAAAGTGTGAGCGGATGAATGAAAGAAAGTTTCCATCCGTCCATCTATCTCGATCCCGTCTCACTCTCTCTCACTCTCTCTCTCACTCTCTCTCTCTCTCTCTCACTCACTCTCTCTCTCTCTCTCTCTCGGCAACGAGAATCCCGCGATTCCCTCACCCGCCTCCTTCGAGAAAAATTAAAGCGCTCCATCATTTTCTCCATCTCTCTTTCCGTCTCCATCCCCGTGACATCCGTCGAGGATCCTTCAGCGCCCCCCACCCCACCCCACCCCAACCCAACCCCACCCCACCCGCGTCCTCTTTTTTTTTTTTTTTTGTCTGTACCCTGCACCTCCCTTCTGTTCCTCTTGTCTCTTTCCTCCACAGGCAGCAACGGCGTTCTTGTTTTTTTTT
>JAUZST010015822.1:0-10054 GCA_034779995.1 Parotocinclus haroldoi | reverse complement strand
GTGTGTGTGTGTGTGTGTGTGTGTGTGTGTGTGTGTGTGTGTGTGTGTGTGTGTGTGTGTGTGTGTGTGTACCAGAAAACTAACATATTGTTTAAAAAATCAGAACCACTTCCCACTTCTAACAATTTCACATTCCACTTCAAAATCTAATTAATACCGACTTCATTTTCTTTTGCTCTCGGATTACTGGTCATGTTTTTGTAGTTTGGAGATGCAGAACTTATCATTCATGGTTCTTTTGTTCGATATAGAGTTTAACACTTATTCATAAACGTATGTAAGAAGAAACAGAACTTAAAACGCACTTACAGTTCAGTAGTTTAATCTCTGCTCTGTTACGGGACGCGACCACAAGAATGATCGGAATGCAGGGTTGCCAAATTAACAAATAAATCCCCAAACAAACCCGTCCAAATACACAAAAAAATAAACGGCACTAAAACTACAGCTTTTCTTTGTTTTAAACGCTTTGGCTGTGACTCAAAACGTCTTAATAAAAATACCACAAACGATCAAGCAACAATATCACAATGGTGCGAACAAAATCTTGTTATTTCGACGAAATCTGGCAACATAAACCTTCCGCTAAGCCTACCTCATTTGTGAACGGCCTATCAGAACAGCGAGACTCAGTCAGGGTTAAATACCAAATAAACTTCTGCTTCCCGCAGCAGTGCACTACATACAGGATTAAACATCTGCTCGTACACCCTATTTAGGGCACTTTAGATACGCTAAGGAGAGATTTATTATTATTATTATTATTATTATTATTATTATTATTATTATTATTATTATTATTATAGTGCAATGTAATTCTTTTACGATGATTTTATCGGACATTGCTTGATATGGCAGTTTACTGCAAGTTACAGTCTTTGCAAGAATTACAGCATTTTATTGGCAACTCTTGTTGAAAGTAAGCTGCTGTATTTGATAATATATTACAGTAAAATTATTTCAAATTGATTGCAGGTACAGCGTATACATACTGTAAATAATACAAGAAATGTTTCTAATTTAACAGGAAAAACCTGTAATTGTTTAGTCCAGTAAGAAACTGTACATTCATACAATACATTACTGCCAGTAACTGCCTGTAATGTCTACAGTCAATTTGATACTTTGTACTATTGATCGGTGATCTGTGTAGCTTTTAGTAATGTTTCAAATTATATGCCTTATTTGCAATTGCATTGCTGTTCATTTGTTCGATTTTTCATATTTCATTATATTTAGCCTACATTTGATGTCCTGGGGTCTGAAATGGCGCCCATTTGGCGTATCTGCTCTTTATCATTTATCATATATGGACTGTGGTGGCCCTACTGGTTAAGGTACTGGACTATGTAGAAGGTCCAGGATTCAAATCCCATCTCTGCCACAGCTGGGTCCCTGAGAAAGACCTTTAACCCACATTGTAAGACTATTAGTTGTAAGTCGCTCTGGATAAGGACTAAACGTGAATGTAAATCATTTCGCATTATTACCAGCAGAGGGAGCACCAGCATCACATTTACAGTGTGTAGCTTTAACGCATGGTCACACGGGTGAACACCTACCTGTGGACCGAAGTGCAGTTTTCGGTTTTGCACGAGGGAAATGAAAGTCGGTGTGTTAAGACAGAACTGAAATGTCAGGCTGTTAAACGCTGCAGTCATTTTGGTTTTTGATGCAAATGAATTTGACTGTGTTTTGTGAAAGCTTCAAGTGTGTGTAACTCTATTACCACAGTTTCATGGATTATGGGTGGAAGAGGTTTGATGTAAAAACCTCATGACTGAGCTGGTAAAGTTTAACCATTGCTGGGACGATACAGATCTTTCGGTTGTGATCCGATTCCAGTGTCGGTACTGATACACAGTCCGGTACAGCAGAATTTTTCTTTCCTTAATATAACTATTGTTAGGACTAGGTTTAAGGTTACAACATGCTGTCTTGCTTTTCCAGACTAAAAAAACTAAATATGTTAGTTAAATCAACAAATAATATTTGCCCACCCAGTAGTTGGCTGGAAGTTGCTGTTTGCTGGATCACATGAATGTCATTGCAAGCTGTTGCATGAAGATGTCTGATCTAAGGGGCACAAGCACTTTACAAACAGATCAACTCTGCAAACTCTGCAGTTGTTATTGTGCGATTATGGCCTCATCATAACCTTGTAGGTTCACCTTTGTACAGTTACTGTCCCTGTACAACGTATCAACCCCCATATAAGCACCAGTGAGCTGATAATATCTGGACAGTACAGGGACACTGCCATGTACAGTTTGTGGTGTTTATGGGCAGCCTAAGCACTTTTTCCATGTGTAGGTGTAAATATCAGAGGTAAAGTGAAGTCATGGAGTGAGCTAAAGTGCCTCTTTGATCTGTCTTTTCATTTATTTCATTCTTTATGTTTATTTTTCACATATACACATGTCCACATACTGTGGTGTCTTTTCTTTTTGGCTGTTTTTTTTTTTTGATTAAATCATTGCATACGCAAGGGCAGCCGTGGCCAAAAGTTCTTCTGGTTCTCCACTATTCAGCAGTTTTTATTCTAATTAATAAAAATTGTGAAGAGAAATAATCTCAAGCTGCAGCCTTGCAAACAGTGACGATCTTGACTTTGCAAAATCACAGTCTGTGATTCTGTGATAAGTCTTCGGATGTGAGAGGGGGGTCAGGCTATTGTCTTTAAAAGAGAGCAGCTTTTAAAGCGAAGGTTGATTTAACACTTCTAACATTTATGTTCTTACTTATTGTTCAGGTGAACTTGTATAGCACGCCGCCCATAGTCCAACAGTGCAGACAAAAAGGTGCTCAACCGTGTCGATAAAATCAGATTGTGTAATGGTTTAATTTTTACACACACCGTTCCTCAAAAACTCCGCCCGTTTGGATCAGAGAAGTGGGCATGTCAAAGGGTATATAAGCTCCAGCACTGGCACAGTACCAGTTTAGCCCAGGTGGTGAGGTGATCCAGGCGGGTCGGTTTTATCAGGAGACTCAGGGTAATTATCCCCCCAGGGGAGCGAATGAAGAAACACATTTTGCTCCTTTTCACATACCGAGGTCTCGTCAGCAAAGGAAAGAAAAGCAAAAGGAGAAAATGGCTAAGTTTGTGTTACGGAAAGCCAAACCCGACGACGTTTCTGACATACTGCGACTCATAAAGGTAAAAGACCAGCCAGTTACCTAAAACAAATGTGTTCATGAGTTTTATATTTTTTTAAAAAGGCATAACCCTAATCACTTGTTCTAGGAACTTGCCAAATTCGAGGAGATGGAGGAACAAGTTGTTCTGACTGAAAAAGGTAATGTTAAGGAGCTCAAATGTGTCCTTCAGGTCATTTGAAATAAGCAGTTGGCACAACATTAATAATTTTACTTTGACATTAATCATAGGGAACAGTTTAAAATGAAATCTCCCACACTGACATATTCCCGTATGTGAGCAGTGTGTTTATGACGTTTAGAAAGTAATTGGTTGGTCTAACTTGCTATGGTTTTGCATCAATTTAGTGTTTTTAATAAAGTAAAGATGTTTTGGAGAACACTTTGATTTAGCTTTAGTCGTAGCCTTTTTGAATGCATTAAAATCATCTCAGTCTGAAAATATGAAAGTGTTTTGTATCAGAACTTGTACTGGTAAGTCATTTCCTTTTCATGTGTGAGTCAAAATGCCTTTTCTATTCTGGCCTACAGTTTAACTGAAACGTTAATATTTGTTGTCATTTTATTCTCATCATGCAGAAAGGTCAACTTTACGTTTAACGATCCAGCAGAAATCTGTATTTTATTTAATTGGTTCTATTTAAAAGCAACATGTTATGAGTGTGGTAATGTTTAATGGCCTAGAGGATTTGGGGGGACAAAAAAACAAATTCACCATTCACCCTGTGCAATTGTTACGGCTTAAACAATGTTACCGAACGTCTGGTTCTAATTTTATCTCATTTACTTACACTGCAGATTTGTTGGAGGATGGTTTTGGGGATCATCCTTTCTATCACTGTGTTGTAGCTGAAGTACCAAAAGAGCAGCAGAGTACTGACGGTAAGTTTGATGATTTCTGTTTTTCAGCTTTAAGCCTTTTTTAAAAGACCTATTTTTAAAGACCTGACAGACATACTGTAAAAGGTGAATCAGGAGCGCAAGTTTGCGTAAACAGTACCTAAAGACGACTCCGTTATTACTGGCACTTTGTGAGTTGGACTGACCAAAAAAAAAATCTAAAAACATACAGCAATAGAACGGTCACAATTGTCACAAAATCACATAATTCCTAAAATGATTTAATCCATCTGATTCTTTCATTTTTGATATATAAAATAGTTTAGACCCAACCCAAACCCCACAGAGCTGAGACCAGGGAGCCTGTGGTGAGACAAAAATCTATAAATATAAAATGTTTAATTGGAGCATGTTCTAATTTCTGCGTTCGGATGTGTTCAAATCAAGCTGACCGATCAGAGCTCAGTTGCCGGGCAGAACAGATCATCCTGTTAGTAGCACAGCACAAGCACTTACAGGATAAGCAATAGGCTGACTCTAAAAACATGGATATTAAAGAAAATCTGTGGTGTTATGAAGCTGAAAGGCTGCAGAATGATGATGATAAAGCTTCCAGTGTCCGGATGGAGGATTTTCTTTTTTAAATCTAAGACCATTTGTGATTTGTGCATTCATGATCGCAAAAACAAACTAGAGCTTCCTGTACTCATCATCACCACTCGTGTCTTTTTTTTTAAGTTGACGAAGTGAAAAAGACATAGTGAAATCTCCATGACACATTAAGAGAAGGCTAATTAAAGAAAGCAAAAGTAACATAACAAAAAAACTATTTTTTATCTAGATTATATAGTGATTAACTGTCTGACCCCCAATAACCTGGATGTCCAACAAAATTCTCTCCCTGCTTTTGGTACTTTGTTAACTTATTATATACAATTTGTGTTTTATGACAACATTAGGGACCAATAGGAATTAGATTATTAGATTGCTTTTCTTTCATGTGCTATACCAGATATAAAAATTCCACTCTGTAATTTATGTCTTCAGGCTACAGTCTCTTGCTTCGCCGTGTACACTGTGTGTTTGGTGTACATGGGTGGGCGGGGAGGTAACTGAATGATCAGTTACAGTAGTGTAACATACACATTTACAAACACAGGTAAGGCCCCAAAATACATGGAACTTCACCCACCTTGCACCACACAGAGCCCCAAAACCAACCCCAGAATAAACAGAACACCACTTTTTTATCATGCTCATATGTTGCACGCACTGAAATGGCCAAGTGTAATCGGTGGTGTGGGGTGGTGGATGATGCACTAATCCCTAAGAGACCCAGTTGATTTCCAAACCTTTAACTCACAAACAATACAAACAAAACAAACATCACCAAAACTGAACTTGTCCTCAGCAACAGTTGTTTTTGTGAATATTTGCGGAACAAGTTGTGTTGACCTTGAACGCATTGCAAACGGAACTCTCCCTGCGTCAGGCCACACGGTGGTCGGCTTCGCCATGTACTACTTCACCTACGACCCCTGGATCGGGAAACTGCTCTATTTGGAGGACTTCTACGTCATGAAGGAGTTCAGAGGTACCGCCAGCAGATTATATTTCATATATTTCTATTTCAAATTAGATCATCCCGTTATTATCTTACCGTTAAAACCTTTTTCCCCACCTAGGTTTTGGAATTGGCTCCGATGTCCTCAAGCACTTGAGCAAAGTAAGTATCTGAATCCTTACCTAAGTTAGTATTTCTATACACTGCTCAACTAAAGTAGGGCAATTATGTCATTATGGGATATTTCAAACTGAAATACACCCTTACAGACGTCAAGATTCACTCCCATTTATCTGGCTCTCTGTGTTTATCATCTGGATAATAACTGATAAAAGGTCCAAAATGAGTCGTAAAGTTATGTAAATCCTACACAGTCACACGCAGCCTTTGATCCTTCTTTATCTGACACCATGCTGTGCTCCAAGTACCGACCTTATGGAAAAATTCATCATAAATACTGCCTGTTTTGGCTCGGATTGGCTGTTTTGATGAAGTTATTTAAGTTTTTTGTCTCTGGGGCACAAACTCGACATCAGGATCGGAGTCTGCTTTCACACCGTAACGAGTAACCTTACATTTCGAATACTAGGACTATTGGCATTAAATAAATATCATTTTGACAGCCCTACTTCTAATAATAATAATAACAATAATAATAATAATAATAATAATAATAATAATAATAATAATAAGTTACATGTATATATCGCCTATGACCCAGCTTTACAGAGCTTAAAAGAAAATACAACCAAAACAAAAACTATGAGAAGTGAGTAGAAAAAAATGGGTGTTTAGAAGAGACTTAAATTCAGAGGAGTGGAAAAGTATAGATTTGGAGGGGAGACAGTTCCAGAGGTGGGGAACTGGGCACCTCCACAAGATTTGCACCAGAAAATTTGCACCAGTGGATTTATATATATATATCTTCTGACAAAAATTAAGGCATACTTCAAAATTATATCTCCCTTAATGAAATATCACCTATTTTTTATGAGCAGTGTATATTGTTGGATATAATGACATATTATATTATAATAGTATAATTTAAAATAATAATAATATTACATTATTATAATATAATCTCTATTATATTTGATTATAATGACAGCTGCTAAATGGATCCATATCCTGAATAAAAGTTCGATCAACCTTATTTTAACGAACAACAGCACTGACACACTTGCGTACGTTTATTGTTAACCGAGATAAGCTGGTGTGAATTCTTTTTGAAGGAAGCACTGAAGTCATAAAATAATATACTTTACTGTGTTCTCCTCACAAATCTGCAGTCATAAAAAATGACCTTCATTCACAGTGTGGCAGCGACAACACAAACCAACAATCAGACAGACAGACAGAGCAGGCGTGTTTTACTGTATAAAGGTGTAATAAACCTTTCATGTTGAAACGCTGACAAACAGAACAGAATATCCTGTATTTATGTAATAGTCAGCATCATTTATCTAATAATGAAGCCATCATCGATTATTTAAGCTGTTAAATATCCGTTTGATACAAATCTCCTACAGTCTCTCTATAGAGATTATTGAGTAACATGTTAATAGAACAAGTGTCGTTATAGAGAGCTCTCGGGTGGTGCAGCCGTGTCAGCTGGGCTTAAAATCAACTGGTGAGACAGCAAAGATCAGCCTTTGCCCAGGCCTGGTCTTGCTGTAAACGTACGCCACCTGCTGGTGCAAAGAAGAGGTCAGGGGCTTTGAGTTAAAGGAGGCACTCTCTGGCCTACTGCCATCCTCCCTCAGAAGAGAGTTTGGCTTGATGGAAGGAAGGAAGAAACCTTCCAGCTTGCAGGGCTGCTGTAATAGTGTATAAGTAGATAATGATTGTGAATTGAACACCCCCCAGACCCTTTATCTCTAGGGTTTCCCATTTATCAATCTGTAGTAAAATTTAACAAGCATTAAGCATTAAGAAGAGGCAGTCCTGTGATCTTGGCAAAGGGACGTCACAAAACAAATGCAGGGTGTTAAGAAGAACGGCTCAAGTGCTTTAGTTTTTATAGGTTTTTTTCTTAGAATTATTTTAATTATTTAATTATAATTTTATTGAAAGAGTCATTAACCTTTTCACTGCATGTTCAGTTTATTTAATCACTGAAATCCAATCAAACTCCTTAATTTGTTCATTGGGTTATATGGACCAAAGCAAAACGTAGACAAAATGAAATCTATCATCTAAAAAATGAACATGATAAATGATATCGTTGTAATGCAAATTCAGTTAAGAAGAACTTATGTTAAGAAGTATTTTTACCGTTGGTTATAAGTTAATAATAATGACCTTATATATGATATGAGCGAATTACTGCTCTGTATGGATTCTAATATCACAATGATTTAAATGATCAGGCAGCACAGGGTGCAAGACAGTAACAAATCCTGTGCAAGTAGCTAGTCCATCACAGGGCACTCAGACTGGGACACTTTAGAGATGCCAGTTGACCCTTTCACCGTCCAAGCAAACATGGGAAGAACATGCAAACCACATAGACAGTGGCACACATCAAACTGTGTCTCCTGAGGTAACGGCGCTAACCACTTGCCACATCCCTTTTATTGCTCAAATGATTAAGAATATACAATATAAATAATAAAAACAACATAATGTAGTAGTGATCAGATACGAACTGCTAGAATAACCGGAGTAAAGCAACTGGTAAGTAAAGGTCAAGCATAAAAATAATAATTATTAATAGTTATTAAATGGTGGTGTTCAGTGATATTGATAATTAACCCAAGCACAAATAACTATCACTTTAATTTTGAGAAAAATGATCACAGTTATTAATGTGGCCCATATTAATTAGTGTACATAGCCAAGTGAATCCCAAAGCTTCATCACCACATCATCATGAATTTCTTACTCTTTAGACGGCGGTGAAATCTCGCTGCAGCAGCATGCACTTCATCGTGGCCGAGTGGAACCAAAAGTCCATCGAGTTCTACAAGCGACGTGGCGCCAACGATCTCTCGCTGGAGGAGGGCTGGAGGCTGTTTAAGATCGATAAGCAGAACCTCCTCAAACTGATGGCTGAGGAGTGAAAAGAAACAACGTGGAAGATGGTAAAGAGGAAGGAAAACTGGCAGGGCACACAGATAATCCGTCTCCGTTTATATGGAATAAGAATTTGATTTGTTCTATGGAGTAATTAAAAGGTGTAATGTACATACTGTACTTTGTATTTTATCTCTTTGTGTAGTTTTAACGTTATCGTGTTGCTTTTGCCTACGCTGCATGTTACACGCCAGTCTGATTTAATGCTAATCGTGTAAATACGCACTAAGTGCACTTTTTCATCACTTATTTCATATCAGTTATTTTAAAAAGCATAAAGTTTCACATAACCAGCTATTCTGTGCACTTCTGTTTAATAAAAACAGTCAAAAGAAATGTTTTAGTGGTTACCTTCTTTGGAACGCTGCGTTGACAGATTCTAGATCAGGCAACGATGTGCTTTTAATTAGTTAATTTTTGATTCACATTTTTAAAACACAAAATGTGATTTCACAAAACAGCCTTTTTACATAAGATAAATGTAAACTATTAAAGTATTATGTAGGTTCTGCTAAATTAATTTAAAAAAAAAAAACATTGCATGTACATATTTAAAACATTACTGCAGTTTAATGGTTAAAATACACCGATACTTTATGCATCTTCCTCAATCATTCATTCTCTCCTGTGTAATCCATACGGGATAGCGGACCACCTGGCAACTTGAACAAACCTAGGCAGGGCGCGAATCCATCTTAGGGCGCACGTGCACACAGTCATGCACGAAGGGCCACTTTGGAGACACCAGTTAACCTAGCACGCATGTTTTTGGACTGTGGGAAGAAACTGGAGTACCCGGAGTAAACCCAGGAAGACACAGGGAGGACATGCAGATTTCACACAGAAATGACCCAGGCCACCCCACCCTGAGATCGAAGCCGGGACCTTCTTGCTGTGAGGCAACGTTAATCCCCCGCCCCCATTATCATGTGAGTCTGTTAAGCATCAAGCTGGGATCTACAGCACATGAACACTGGAGGCCCAGAAAAGAAAGAAAAACAAAAGGAAGAAGAATATAGAAAAAAGGGGGAATGCCAGCAAAACAAGAAAGAAAACAAAGGGAAAGTAAAAACATATGTTTAAAAATGCCAAAAAGAGATAAGAAAGAAAAACAAAGCGTGCAATAACAGGAAAAGAACAAATAAACAAAAGAAGAAAGAGGCGAAGGAAAATAAGAGAAGAATAAGTAAAACAAGGACAAAATATGGAAAAAAGTGAAACAAACAAAAGACTACAATAAACAAAAAAAGATAACATAATACTAAAATAGCGTATAAAAGAAAACTAAGTCCTATCTCAGGGTATCAGTCATTTGTGAGACATAAACTGGAAAAATCCAGGTGTACACACACACACACACACACACACACACACACACACACACACACACACACACACACACACACACACACACAC
>JAUZST010015821.1:0-10054 GCA_034779995.1 Parotocinclus haroldoi | reverse complement strand
CCCTGACCTGAACCCCAATGAGCATCTCTGGAGAGACCTGAAAATGGCCGTCTACCAACGTTCACCATCCAACCTGACGGAACTGGAGAAGATCTGCAAGGAAGCATGGCAGAGAATCCCCAGACCAAGGGGTGAAAAACGTGTTACATCATTCCCAAGAAGACTCATGGCTGTAGGAGCTCAAAAGGGTCTGAATACTAAATGCAGAGCAAAGCGTCTCAATACTTATGACCACGTGATATTTCAGTTTCATGTAATGCTGAGTGTACATTAACAAGAAATAAAATGAACTTTTTTTGATTTTAGCAAATGGCCGCAATGAAACAAAGAGTGAAAACTTTGAATGTCATGTGATGTGATGTGATGCCAGCCTGGCACGGGACAGGGCACAGGACAGGGCACAGGACAGGGCACGGGACCAGGCTCAGCATATTCTCTAACGTATGTTTGGCTGTTAAACGTATAAAGCTGAATCATCTGTCTGGAGTTGAGCTTTTATCCATTTCATACAGCCTTTATTGTTCCGTTTAGTTAGGAGCAGGTTTTAGGGCTGCACCCCTGACGTTCTAACCCCTGTCCCGACACGCTGAGGTTTACAAAACAATGGTCTGCTTTAGATCTACGCAAGGTTTAACCAGCAGGGATCAAGCTCAGTGAGTCACAGTGTGTGTGTGTGTGTGTGTGTGTGTAACAGGTGTTAACTTGGTGAAGAGGAAGCTGGCTGCTCATGATAACCTAAAGATCACTCTGGAGCAGAATGGAGATAAGTTCCACGTGAAGGAGTCCAGTAACTTCCGAACGCTGGAACTGGACTTTACGCTGGGGGTCCAGTTTGATTACGATCTCGCCGACGGCACCGAACTCACCGTAAGCTCCGCTTTGGAGATCAATGACAGCGTATGATCTGGCCTCCAGCCACCAGGGGGCGGTGTGATGAGCGACAGAGACACCGTTCATCCGAAAACTTTAACGAGATCTTACCTCTTCTTAACCCGCTTTTGCGTTCGTTTAACGCTCCGGGGTAAAGAAATACCGCCAAACAAAAAAAACAAACAAAAAAAAAGACTAGCACGCAGGGCGCCCCCCGGTGGAGTGGAGGTGCATGGTTTTGATGTTTTCCCCTTATTTTGTAGCTCTTTGATGCCTGTTCCCTTCCTCTAAAGGTGCAGAGCTGTTTAGTTTTGAATCTTTAAATTTTGAATTTCTTTTTGCCCAGAGACGTCTCATTTGGTTTTTCTAGCTCAATAGCGCCATGTGGGCCAGTGGCCGTCCGGGGTACTGCAGGCACACGACAAAACTGCTCCCTATGATCTGTTTGATCTGTTTGATCTGTTTGATCCCTTTGAAGTGATTTCCCCATCTTGTTTCCTCACAGGGCTCGTGGCTGTTGGAAGGAGACACCCTGAAAGGAACGTTTGTGCGTAAAGACAACGGGAAAACTCTGACCACCATCAGAAACATCGTTAACGGCGAACTCGTGCAGGTCAGCAAGCGTGCAGATACCCTAACACACTCTTACCCGCTGTGCCCAGCGTCTGGTCCCCCCTCCACACTTAACAAAAGGGCAGAACGGGCTCCCGAAAAACGTCCCGTAGCCCAAACGACGAGAGGCCGGGACATGTGACCTAACGTGTAACCTTTCTTCCCCCCCCCCACAGAGCTACACGTACGAGGGCGTAGAAGCCAAGAGGATCTTCAAGAAGGCTTAAATGAGACTCAAGGCTGAAGGATCTGAGAGGACCACGAGCTCCAGCACGTCCTCCCGTCTCAGGCCGCCTCGAACGCTACGCTTCACGCTGCTCCACATCCGCCGGAAGCCTGCTTGTTTTTGTACTGACAGTTTTGATATTTAAGCCAAATAAAGTGGATTTTGGGGGGACGTTTCATTTCTCTTAATTTCAGTGTCTGCTATTAAAATTCGACTTTTTGATTAGGTCATGCTGTAAACAAACGGCATCAGGCTCGTTCTGCAATGCGTCTCTTTGTCCACCAGATGGCAGAGTCCCCTCATTTTTCGTAGATGTTGATCTAACTGTAATCTTTTATTGTGAGGAAATGAACGAAATGTTTAGTTTTACATTTTTAAGACAGTCTGTCTCGTGGATCAAGTTGTTTGTTCACGTGGACGTGTGTTCGGCTTGCCCAATCCACCCGCATGCTCGCTCTTCAGGAAGCTGGTGAGCTAATGGCTTTGGCTCTTTACTGGCGAAACGAAGGATTTCTGAGCAGTTGTCGGCGAGTTTTTATTCCACGGTGCTTTGGCTGAAGATGTCTGAGGCTGAGCTACAGGCAGTAGATGGCGCTGCTGGGCCGCAGCTACCACATTGTCAGGAACCTGACTCGCAAACCAATGACCCTGTGTCGGCTAGTATTCATGCTATTGCGGAAGGCACTGATGTGTCTGCTTTACGTGGTACTGGGTCTACCATTTCTACTGTGGGGGACGATTTTAGAACTTCTCATCCCGCACTGAAGAGACGCCCAATCGAATCAAAAACCTCCTCCGTAGTCGCTCGCTCAGTAAATGGCCAGTGTCTGGACACCTTAGCCTGAGGGAGGGAATCGCTGTAGCAGGTACAATCAAACACCGAATAGGCACTGGCGATGCTAATCCGGTTAAGCAGAGAGCCTAAAGAGTAACACCAGAGCAGAGGGCAGAAATAGAGAGTCTGATTCCAAAGAGGAAAGATGGCACCTGGAGATCTTGCCTAGGCTATAGGAAGCTCTAACGCTGTGATCCATTACCAAGGGTGGACGATGCTCTTGATGCCTTATCGTGGTTCTCAACCATGGACCTTTAGCATGGTTACTGGCAAGTGGAAGTAGAGGACCAAGCTCTGGGCTGTACCATTTTAAGGTTTTACCCAAGGGTGTTACGAATGCCCCAGCAACATTCCGGCGTTTAACGGAAATGGTGCTCCGTGGTCTCCCATGGAAAACAGGCTTGGCGCATTTAGACGATGTTCTAATTTACAGCCGGTCTTTGAGTGATCATCTTGGCCGCTTGGAAGAGGTTTTCTCCAGATTTCGAGCTACGGGCCTAAAGCTAAACCCTGCAAAAGTGCTGCCTGGCTAAAGATCGCGTCAAGTTCTTGGGTCATGTTGTGTCAAAAGATGGCCCACAGCCTGATCCACAAAATGTGGAAACACCACATACTCCCACAGAAGTCGGGGCACTCCTGGAACTTTGCTCCTACTACCGAAAAACTCATCAGAAATGTTCCTCTCTCTCTCTCTCTCTCTCTTCTGCACTCGCAGGAAAGAATGCTCCATTTCAGTGGGCTTCCCAGTGTCAAGGTTCATTTGCTTATCTAAAGCAAGCTCTGTTAAACCCTCCGGTGGTCCCCATTCCCAGGTTTTTCTTTGCCTTTCAGTCTTTAGGCTGATGCTTCTGGTTCCGCCAGAGCATGGGAGCCATGAGAATGTGGTCGTCTATGCTAGTCATGTTCTCGCAAAAGCTGAAAGGAAGTGGTCGGCATACGACAGGGAACTCTGGGCCATTGTTTGGGCAGTAAGTAAGCAAATAAAAAGCGCCGTTTACTTACCTTTCTTACATGTTTTACTCCATCAGACGACCGGAAAATGAGAGGCGATGCAAATCGACATCTAGTGGGCACGAAGTGCACTACTGAGGGAGCATCACGCCCCCTATTTAGGTCACTTCTATAGGGAGCATCGATTGTAATTGACATTTAACGGAATGCCATGGATGAAGCAATGGGTTATATAAAGGCCAGCAAAAATGTCCTTACAAAGTAAAAAATATCAGGTCTTTCCACCCCCCTGTATAACCCCCATCACACACTTAACTAAACATTTACGTTTTGTTAGCATTTCTGAATAGCAGTGCACTACCTTAGCTCTGTTTTTAAACGAAACAAGAGGCATTAAAGACGCATTCCTTAAGAGGTCCATAAAGTTAAATGGCCATAACATACAGACGAAAATATACCCATGGTCCCCTTGTGACCACAGGACAGTCTTAACAAAGCGCTTAGCGGAACGAAAGAATAACGTTGTGTAATGTATAGCCATGCTAATCGCGTGCGAGGCTTTTATTTTGGGTTTCATCAGCGTCGTTCAGAGCTACGTCTAGATGGTGGTTGTTATTATTCCTTCAAAGCTGCGAGCTAAAGTGTTGCAGGAACTGCACTCTGGACACGTGGACATTGTGAAGATGAAGACATTAGACACTTTATAGAAATAAAGCAGGAATAAAACACGATTCAGAGCTGATTAAAACAACGTATTCAAACGAAGAAAATTAACAAATCCCGATTCCGTAACGCTGGGGCGCCGGGGTAACGCGGCGTTAGCGTGAAAGAAAGGAATACGGACGGAAACGCAAGCAGGGTCTAATAAACAGAAAACGAGACTATGAGCAGCGAAAACGAAGAACGGAAAACACCACCGAATATGCGGTTGCAAAACGAGAACACAAAACGGGACGCGGAGAAAAGGAGAGGGAAGCAGGGAAGCATAGAACCATACTCAGGTACCGGGCCCAGTAACAGGCCCCTGATATGCGCACTCACACCCTGCTCGGCGGACCAGACCCGATCACGCGCACACTCACCGTCACCAGAGTATTAACTTCGTACACCTGGATCTCATTCCCGTCTCTGATTACACGCCCTACTTATTCACCGCACCCGCTCACATTCTCCGCTAGGTCTCTTGGTTTCCCGTGAGTTCTAACGCTTCACTAGAAATAAAGGCGTGGACGGGTTTCTCCAGATCTGCTTTAGTCAGAAAATCGTCGTTTGGGCAGAGGGCCATGTATGGTCCAGTGTCGTCTGCATAGCTGTGGTAGGATATCCCACAGATATCCCCATGATTTCACCCAGAGGAATCATATCTAATTTAAATAAGAGCGGCCCAAGGACTGAACCCTGGGGTACACCACAGAAACATTATCAGAGGCACAGGCTCAGAAACATTATTTTACAAAACTACAAAGTAGTTCCTTCCTTGTTAGAACAGTTCCTGAGAGTCCAACCCAGTTCCCAAGTCTATCTATGAGCATTTTGTGGTCAACGGTCTCAAAGGCAGTCTGTGTTTAAGCGAATGTCATTAGTAACCTTAATTAGCGCAGCAGCTTTAGCATTAGCATTAGCTAGATTAGCTATGTTAGCAGGAGTTAGCAGGATGAAACTAGAGAGCTGTATGTGGCATGCCGTTTGGGTTTATGTCCATTGCTGGTTTTGCCCATAGCTCTCAGCTGTACCCACATTAGGGTCCAGCTCTGTAACGTCTCCACTGCCCTCTGTCCGCTGGCAGCACTCCCACATTCCGATGGTCCTCCGACAGCGCAGAAATGCCGCTCTGACGCTAAACTCTGATAGCAAGGTCCGAAAATTTGTTTCCTAAACAGTTCTGGCGGCACGTGTGCTCTGGACCCTCCCGAAGAGGCATCCTCGAGTCCACTCCAGTGCAAGTGCAAGTGCAAGACGGTAAAAGCTCTTCTAAACTCCAGTGGACAAACTTCACTAAGCCAGTGATACCACAGAAGAGGGATGAGAGGGTCGTTTCACCAGAACATTTAGTAAGTGACTATTGCGGAGGAGTTCCAGCTGTTCCCGAATCAGGCATCAGCACCCTGCCGCCCTGCAGCTAATGGGTTAGCGGAACGATTCGTGCGGAGTCCCAAAGACGCCTTGAAGGCCACGTCTGGAGAACGTTTGACGTCGAAACCAAAGTATTAATCTGAAAGGGCAAATCTCGAATCACTCGGGGGATGAAAGGCGACGTTACGAGGAGGGACAGGGTGTTCAAAAACGGACTTCTGGGAAAATAAAAGCACAAGCAGGACCTCTTTAATCCCGAGGCACCGGTTGTTTCGGAGAACAATACACCAAAAGAGTCAAACGCCACCACATCCGTGGTATCAACTCCAGTTCCAACACCCAGGTTGGCTGACAACGCTGAAGGGCGCTATCCTGCTAGGGCCCGAAACCCGCCTGGGTGCTTACATCTTTAATGAAGGATTCCTGTAACAGAGTAAGAAATCGTATTTGTAAGTCAGTTTAAAAGCTAGTGTGCATTGTACCTTAGCGGGAAGGAGTGTTGTGCTAATTGTGTGTGAGGCTTTTATTTTGGGAGTAATCGTATTACCCAGGTGGCTATGTAAATTTTAAAGGCCTTTTGCATATTTTGGTTCCAGACAAACCAAAGCTTGTAGGGGAAATGTAATTGTTAGTACTGAAAATTGTATTTTTTTTAAAAAAAACCCCAGCTATTCCTAGTGGAATTCATGATATGAACAGAAATAGGCTTGCTGCAGGCAGCAGGGTTAAGGGGGCACCGGCCGTACCCCCGGTCAGTCACACAGACACAGGTGTGTATGTGATTTTTTTTTCTCCGTCGTGGATGAGGAATGAGGAACAGATTCAGTTCTAAAAACTCAATTCATGTCGAGTAATTAAGCGTTTGTTTAAAAGGATCAAACCTCCGCAGTTTGCATTCGGTCATTCCTGAGTGTAAGCAGCACTCACTCTTTATAGAGCCCTATTGACCCGGGGCATATCGACGGCACGTGTGTGGGGAAGGGAATCTCTGGAGACACAGTGTCTCTGGTTCTGATGGTTGTACTGGTCCAGGCTGCTGTCGGTACTGGTGTATAGAGCTCCTTATGGAAATCGGGATGGAAATCTGTAGCAGCCGTGCGTAAGAAGGTTCCTGTTCCTGTCATGTGATCCTGCTGCTTTACATGACAGCTCAGAAGGACAGGACGCTTGTGGACGTCACTTTTCCCCCGCAGTCACTTTTACAGTTTCCACAGTCGTTTTCATAAGAACCGCAGTCGCTCTTATTGACTTCTTTTTTTTAAATTTTATTTTATTTTTTTGGGTGGGGGTGAGCTTTCCTCATGAACCCGTTCCTGTTCCTGCTCCTGATCTTCACAGGTGAGACAGAAGGTTCGATTTACCTATAAAACTCACTTTTTGTGTCGTTTTGCTGCTTTTGTAAGTGGGGAAAAAAAAGAGCAATATCTTCGCCTCGCTTATTTCAGTAAAGCATTTCGGAAAAATAGAAAGTACTAAAGTACAGGCGCCTGTTATTTCCGTTTCTGTTTTTAAATGTTCTGAAATGCCAAATTAAATTCTCACGAGTAAAAAAAACAATATAGGCCTCGTGTAAAAAATGTACTTCTTTCTAAATTCGAAATTGAATATTTAAAGAATTTCCCCGTTTCTTTGAACGGGGGATCATTTCGACTATTTGGAATTGGAAAAGTGAAAATGCAATTCTTGATAAATCACTGGTGCAAATAACGCTTTTTATATCAAAAACATCGTGTTTTTACAACAAAAAAACGACTTTTCTGATATAAAAACATGACAATTTTATATTGCTTTTCCCTTTGACCATTCCAGTGTTTTTGACTTTAAGGCATATTATAAACAATTCAAGCCAAAATGTGTTTAAAAGGCAGAACCTCCAGAACCTTTAGAAGCTGCACTTCTGTTTCCTTTCAGTTCCAGAACGGTTTATAGGTTTATTTACTTTGTAATACTGAGTTTGGAAATGAGGAAATGTTATTTTTTTATTTTTAAATGTAGGTTACTTCTATATAAATACGTAAATAGATAACTTTAGTTTAATTCTTACCTATTTGGTCCCCTTTTCAGGACCTCTAAACCCCTTCGAACCGTCAATAACCGGCTCGTTATTGAAAATGATCGTTGCAGAATGGTTCGTTTTGAAATCGGTGTTATTTTCGGGAAGGTCATTAAGGGGAAAAGTGAAGTACCTGGTTATGGGTAACTGTTTGTTTTTTTAACTCGGCGGAGCTTTGTACTCTAAATCTCTACGTCCAGGGCAACAGCGGAAAGGAAAATCCCGCAATCTGTAAGGAGAAAAGTGAATATAGAATGACTTCTGATCCACAGGGACTCCCTCGGTCGCCCCGTCGCCCCGTCATAAGTACTATCTGATCCAGGAACCAAAAACGTGGAGCGATGCCCAGGCGTACTGTAGATCCAAACACACCGACCTGGCGACCATCGTGACGGATGACGACATGGTCCAGCTTCAGAACGAAGCCCAGAAATATCAGCTCGCTTCCAACATCTGGGTCGGGCTGTGGAACGACATCAACAGCTGGCGCTGGTCCGTTGACAACGAGTCGGTTGGAAACTGGAGTAACTGGGCCGCAAATGAACCGAACAACTATCGTGGACACGAAGAGTGCGGCCAGATGAATACGTGGGGTTGGAACGATGCATGTTGTGCGTACCTCCAACCCTTTGTATGCTTCGACGGTGAGGGACGTTTCAGAATGGCTTACGATGCGCTTCCAATCATAAAGCTGTGTGGTAACTGTGGCCGTTTTGCTTTCTTTCATTCTCAGACAGCCACGCTGGCGCTGCCAGGTACATTTTTTACTCCACCAGTAAGGCGTGGTCCGATGCTCAGAGTTTCTGCAGGCTGAACCATAACGACCTGGCCAGCGCTAGGAACAGTACCGAAAGCGAGAACATACAAAGTACCTTCCCCGAAAACATTCGCTCTATTTGGATGGGCCTGTTCAGGGACTCCTGGAAGTGGTCCGACCACACCCAGTTCTCCACCGTTAGCTGGATTTCTGGACAGCCTGATAACGAGGCAGGGAACGAAAACTGCGGTTACATATCTAACGGCCAGGCCGGCGACGCCCCCTGCTCAGACACACTCCCTTTCTTCTGTTACCAAGGTGAGTTCTGGTTCTGCTTCGCGTTCAGATCTTGGAACCTTTCCATTTCTGTACTCAAGTGGTCCAAGCTAGTGGAGACCTCCCCGGGAGCGTTACCCTGCTAAAAAAATGCCAGTATGGAACGTCCTGCACATATCAGTGAGCCGTTAGTGTCCCTTATATCACTACTAGGGGTGGCCAGCGTTAGGTCCCGGACAGAACCAGGTTTCTCGGTCAGGACACCACTGCAAATGTAGGTGGATGTTGAATAACCAAACTGTAGGAACTGCTCATGCTTGTCCAAACGGTTCTCTGTACTGAGGGTCTGCCTGGGCCATCCGGACCCGTCCGGACCGTGTGTGTGTGCCCCCATAAAACCTCTGCCTCCCAACACCCCCTAACAGCCAGATGAAAACGACCGTCCTGCTTCTGTCAGTCCAGTTCACCTATCAAAATGTCTCAACAAGAGGTACAATACCCAAAAGTAGCCCCTGAGAGCCTTTTTATAGGGCAGCGCTATAAGGGAAGCACTTTTACACCCTGTGGTGGTAGTTTAGCCAGAAAGCAACATTTGTTATCTGGGTGTGTTCCATGCAGACGGAAAAAAACAGCAGATCTTCAGGGTGAAGGTCCGGTCGGATCGGGACGTGAACGATCCCGCGCTCAAGGCGGCCATCTTACAGCAGGTGGGTCTCATCCTCCAAAAGGTTCCTCCTAAAGGTTCCTCATTCTGTATCTGATCCACGTTCTGCTCCGTCCTGTTCCTCAGATCAACCAGAAACTGAACGCCGGTGGGATGGAGGTTCTAGGGATGAGATGGAGGGAGCAACCGGGTGGAGTCGTGTTTCAGAAGGTGAAAGAAAGAGCCCAGGTAAAAAACGAGACCCTGCAGCAGTGCAAAAACAATCTCTTCATTGTGTGAAGAAGGGACGTTTTGATTGGTGTAGTTCCTGTAACAGCCTGGAACCCTTCAGCGGATATCTAGAACATGGGGAACCCGTTAGGAATAAACACGAGCTTAGCACAAAGGAACAGGAATCACAAAATGATGATAACTTACATTCTGCTAGCTTTAAAATTCAACTGTTTGTTTCCGTTCGGATTTTAGTGAGCTATTGAAGCTATAAAATCTCATTTATATTTATACATTATAAAATATATTATTTTATGTTTGTTTCATGGGAGACTTGTAAAGCTAAATCCGAAATCTGGAACCATTAAAGCCTTCAGTAATTCCACAGCTTTGGTTCTGTGTTTCTCACCAAACGTCTCGGAAATGTCCATCAAATCTAAAAAGGAGAACTAAAATAGAAATGGAGAGTGTGAGAGTTTAGGAATGGTTTCTGTACCAGAATAAATCGATCTAAATCCCATTTCAGA
>JAUZST010015820.1:269-34551 GCA_034779995.1 Parotocinclus haroldoi | reverse complement strand
AGGACCCAACTGTGGCAGCTTGGCAGAGGTGGGATTTGAACCCTGGACCTTCTGGTTCAGAGTCCAGTACCTTAACCTAAGCTAGGCTACCACAGTCCTTATGTGTCCTTATTTAGGCAACTACAGAGCTCCAGTCTACCCTGAGCTGATTCACACCATGCTTAAAGCGAACAAGAGCATAATGTACAAAACTAGTACGTGCGAACCCTTGTGACACCTGCTGACAGAAAAGGGATTTGCAGCCAAAAAACATCATAACGTTCCTGTATTTGTGTTTTACGTTTTGTAAAAAATATACAAAGATTTACTGTGTTGTACAGTACAGTGCAAACAAAGGTATGACGTGTTATCTCTTAACGTTATGTGAAACAGGACATTAAAACATTAAAATAGTAATTTAGAAACTTTGCACACATTGTTTTACTGTAAACAATAACATCAATTAAAGCAGTATTTCGCAATCTTAACAACGACATGCAGTTGTTCATAAAAAAAAAAACCGTGTGTGCAAAGTTTGTAATTTACTATTTGAATGTTTTAATGTCCTGTTCCACTTAACGTCATGGGATGAAATGTAATAAATGTTTTATGTTGTCCTAAATTCTTAGGTGATACAGCAGATCTGACAATATTTGTGTTCACATTGAGATTTGTCTATCCTATTTATTAATTGTTGTGGTTGATGATTCCATTGTTCTCCCTCTACTCGATCCGGAAAAAAGTGTAATTAATTAAAATAATTCAAGAGATAGGCTTGTTAAGATGGATAAATAATATAATAAATAAATATTGGTCAAAATGGGAGAACAGAGACTATTTTTTGCCAGGGATAGTAAATGCATTTGGGCCAGGGGAGGCCATGACTAGTTTTCCTTCTGCATATTTCTGCTGCACAATGTAAGCTCTTACACAAACGAGTGTATGCTTTATGTATGTACCTGTTAGCAATGGATGTGGTTGAAACCGTCAAGACTATGAGTTAGAATGTGTGTCTGCATATTTTTGGTTTGTGTACTGTACTGCTCACAGGAATTGGGGGATTTTCCAAATGAAATCACATAGATCACTTTATTAGGTTCTTGATTCTACACTCATTATCTGTTGTATCAGTTCCACTCGGCATATAGAAGGGTTTTTTGTTTTTGTTCCACAATTACAGACTGTAGTTCATCAGCTTTTCTATATACTTTGGTTTGTTCTCTTTACTCCACAGGACCAGCACAGATCAGGTACTATTTGGGTGGTGGATCATTCTCAGCACTTTGGTGACACTGAAATGTTGATGGTGTGTTAGTGTGGAGTGGATACTGGAGTTTAAAACCACCTCAGTACCAGTGCTGGACTGAAAATAACTCGCCAATCAAAAATGGTGGATTCCAGCCACCTGGAATAGATCCTGTGAGCAGGGGTGAAGGATTAGAGCATAGCTAACAAACGGATAGGCTACAAGGTGGAGCAATAGAATAGATGTGCTTAAAAGAGTTTTAATATTCCGGCGGCACTGCTGCGTCTGATCCGTTCGTACCAGCTGAACACACTCCAATGAGATACGGCAACATCAGCAGTGCTGTGAATGATCCACCACCCAAATAGTACCTTATGTCTGCTGGTCATGTGGGGGTCCTGACCAACAGAGAATAGAGTAAAGGGGACTAGATTCTGTAACAATAGAACCACAACCAACATTTCTAGAACAAGAGGACATGATCAAATTGGCAAGGAGTGTAAAAACAAGGTGTATCCAAAGCAACGTACAGCCGATACAGTCTTACAATTCAAGCAAATGGTGGATTAAATTGTGCACCATTTTGTAACTTGAGCACTTTTGTCACTGTAATTTTTTAAAGGTTTAAAGATCACATCATGGAGGAAGTAATGTTTTGTATTTCTTTAATAAATAGACAATAAGTTCCATTAATCTATGAAGCTAGTTCTCCATTTTTTTTTACCATGGATTATGTCCTATACATATCACAAGAGGATGTATATGTGCTACATCAGGGCAGCATCTGACTGTAAAACAAGAGCTTTCAGGCACAGAACTCAAAAACCATTATGGAAGTCTGTGGGTGATATTGGCATCTCCAGTATCTGTACTTCTTCAACTACATTTGATGCGAATCATTTACAGAGTATACAAGATCAATAATACAAAATAACAATATTAAATATTGGTCGTAAATTCAGTTCAAGGCCTCATCGAATATTTCTTCAGGTAAACAAACTGAGCTTAAATGGCAGGGCGTTGTATATTTTCAATATTCTGTACTCGCACGGACCTGCCACAGTCGCCATACGTTTAACGTGGTAACAATGTAGTGCCTGTTGCTTTATTCATGGTAAGAGGTGACACTAGTAGATGTAACTACATAAAATACAGATCACTTGAAAAGGTCCAGGAGCTAACGTTCATGTTCAATGTTCATCTACATTCACCATTCCACAGGCAGACATATTGTTTACAAATGGAAGAAATGCAAGTACATTGTTAACCTCCTCAAAAGTTAAACTCCCCACAGATCACACCAAGACCAAGGAGGGTGTATGGTAGTCTGTGATGTCACAAAGGAGCCTAGAGTCACGTTGACTAATGTTAATCTTCATGAATCCATCAGAACGCTGAACAACAATGGTGTGCAGAGTTGCAAATAGAACTCCACTGTTCTCAAAAAATCCACCCATCTGCACATGGACAAACCAGGAGACTACTGGAAAATGTTTTGTGGATGAGCCGGAATACAACTTTTCTGTTTACATAAAAGTGTTATGTCTGGAGAAAGTAAAATACTGCACTGCAGTAAAAAAAAAAAAAAAAAAAAACTTTCCCCATCTGTGAAACTTGGTGTAAGTATCATGGTTTGCTGAATCTGGGGCAAGGGATCTTATGATGGATGAAACCATTCATTCATAGCAAAATCTAAAGAAAGACATTGGGACATCTGTCCATAAACAGAAGAAGAAGACAACCTTAGGCAAACAAAAGGATTGCGCTGTGAAAGCTGTCAAAGTCAATGTCCTGATGGTTACGATCTAAAAAATATCCAGAAAATCACATTCTGTGACGATTAAATAATTAATTAGCATTTTATTGCATGACAAGTATTTGATACTATACAAAAACAGAACTTAATAATTGGTACAGCAACGTGAGGGAAACTGTTGGAACGAGGTTGTTGGCCAAAATCCTGCAATACATGACCCCATCCATCCTCCCTTACAGTATACAGTGCAGTCCCGTTCCATTTGCAGAAAAGCACCCCAAAGTATGATGTTTCCACCCTCATGCTTCATGGTTGGGACGGTGTTCTCATCATTCCTCCAAACACGGCGAGTGGAGTTCATACCAAAAAGCTCCATTTTGGTCTCATCTGACCACACGACCTCATCCGCCCGTTCCTCATCCAGATTTGTAACCCGGCGTGAGCAGAGGAAACCTGCAGGATAACTTGCCTTAGCTTGTCACCAACGCTAATCTTTGAGACTGCGGTCTCAGCTTTCTTCAGGTCACTGACCAGGTCGTCCCGTGTAGTTCTGGGCTGGTTCCTGACCTTCCTCAGAATCCTCCTTAACCCACGATGTGAGATTTTGCATGGAGCCCCAGACCGAGGAAGATTGACAGTCATCTTGTGTTTCTTCCACTTATTTATACAGGTAACGAGTTCAAACAGGTGCAATTAATACAGGAAATGAGTGCAGAATATGAGGGCACCTTAAAGAAAAACTAATATGTCTGTGACAGACAGAATTATTGCTGGTTCGTAGGTGATCCAATACTTATTCATGCAATAAAATACAAAATTATCATGATTTTAAAATCATACAACGTGACTTTCTGGAGATTCTGCCTCTCTCAGTTGAAGTGTACCTATGATAAAACATTACAGACCTCCCCATTCTTTGTAGATCCAATTATTTTCCCCACACTGTAGCCATTAGATCCTTTTATTCAATAAATAAATGAACAATTATATTATTTTTCTCTCATTTGTTCAATCAGGTTCTCATGATCTACTTGTAGGACTTGTGTAAAAATGCTATGACGTTTCAGCTTATTTATGCAGAGAAATCACAAACTGAAGTGCCACGGGTACGATAGAGGACACAAAAAACAAACAAAAAAAACATCTCTAATATGCTTCAAGCATTTATATTTGATACGATAATATAAAAAATTGAAGCATAGCAGTGACACCGTCAGCCTAATTCCATGATGGCTTAGAAGTTCCACTGGTGATTTTAACACCTCAATCTCACTTCTAGTGTGAGAAACACGAGTCTTCGTGACACTATCATGTAGTTAGTAACTGCCAGGCCTGGTCACTGCATAGAAATGATGAGATATATAAGTGAGTGGGAAGACGATTCATTATTTGCTTAATACCTGGTGCATTTGCGTATGGTTTCAGTCAGGACAATCAATTTCACCGCCCATAAAAATGACAGGTGGAGCAGCCGCGAATAAATAATACATAACAATAATATACTTGGTGGGTTAGTTCAAGTTCTACCTTGCATAATCATGTTGTATTATTTTATACATACGGACAAGATGTAAAACCATTCTAACATCCTGCGTTCAAACTGCTTGACCTGATGGCAGCTAAATCGTCTTATGCGTTCCAAGGCCTGCCACTAATTATTACTGTTCAAATAACAGGAAGGCAACATGTATTACTTTAATGACATGGGCATAATGGCTGGACCTTCTGTCGGTCTGTTAGCTGTGGATGGGCAGGGACTCCATCACTTGTACCTTTACATGAGTAGGCATGGTCATTCATGATTACGATAATGCTTATGTGTTTCCTCAAGCATTATAAATATAGCACAATATAAAAGGAACAAACCGTAACAATTAACAGTTGAATCAAATTCAAGTAGGAGGTGCAGGAAGAGGTAAGAAGCCATTCGGAACACCTACTACTACCACTACAAATGGTGGGATTAAAATACTATAAACATTAGAGCAGGAACTCTGCTAACAGGGCTTCACATAGCTTCTTCTGTACACCGAACCAACAGAACTATGAATAAGCATGTTCAACATTCTTGGACGAGCTAAAGGGCTTGTCATTGCCCCACAAATGTCACTTGGGGTCTTTTTGTTTTTTTAAGATACCGTGCCATCCTCACTTTTCATAAAGAGGATATAAAAGTGTGTTTCGTCAGTTGTGTTGCACAACTAAGGAAAACAGAAATCAGGCAAATGTTTGAGAATATTTAAGCAATAATAAACAAATCGCAAGTGTACTATTGCAATTCCACAATTCTGTTGTCTTTGTTTAGCTAAAGCATTATTAACAGACTATGCCCTTCAGTCAGAATAGTTCATAGATAGGAACGTCATTTCACAAGAACTGTTTATTATACAGGAAATAAACACAATATATCGAGTGATAATAGGTCTGATATGAAAATCGGGCTGATGCCAAGACATACTATTCTACCAAGTGGAAGAATATGGAACATCTAAGTGATTCAGTGTGATTGTTCTTCAGCTATGAATACATTAAGTTTGATTACCGTTTCTTGTCAGCCTGGTCATTATTGGCTTCATGACAACATGCTTTGGACCTGTTTTATTGCACCTGGCACAGAACCACTTGCCACCATTCGAAACAAATGTTTACAAAGCCAACAGATTTCATAAACTCATTACAATTCGTTTTGGCAGAGGGTTAAATGTGCGTTGCTGCTTTGTTATGGCTCATGCTGATGCTAAGTGTATGTGATGCATATTGTTCAGTCAGTGCAATATTGCCACTCCTAGAATGTCTCTTAGCCAATCAAACAGAGATGTACAGTTTGTACAGTGTGTCTGTCTGGTCTCTGAAAGCTATACAGTAGTATAGCCAGCAGTAACAGATGTACACAAACGAGATCTCAACATTTCCTGCCATTTTCTTGAGAAGTGGTGCAACTTGTGCAGTCATTTTTAAATTCAGTCATGTGTTTTAGGTGGAATTCTAGATTGATCTGTGCACGCTTATGACCTGTGCCCATGCACAGTGGGCTATCCTACCTGGCTAAGCGTTATATGAAAGTGAGCGAGTGACGTACTCACTAATTGAAGCTCACATATTGGTAAAGCAACAATTAAGATAATATCATAGGCAATACATATTGCACACCCCTAACAGAAATCCCAGTAATACAGCTGCACCAGCACCACAGATCCCGTGTCAGTGTCACAGAATTTGAAGCGCACAATACCGTTTTGACATCTGATTACGTAATGAAAGTGATAAAAATGATGACTTTAATACTGAGGGTCGTTAAAGGTTCAAACGTGTCTCTTTAACAGTCCTGGGATTCAAAAAATCACAATCTCTCCTTAGTAAAATATTGCAAAGATTGATAAGCTAATCTACTGCATGGCGTCTAAAATGGCACACCTCAATATCCCACACATCTCAGAACTGATAAACTGCAACCTGCTGCAAGGTTAGCATTTATAAAATGGTCCAAAATGCAACATGCATTCTTACTGCACAGTAAGCAGCCACTATACAGCGTGGGACTACTTGTTTGCTCTAAAGCTGTGGAATAACACTTAATTTTGCAGAATTGATCAACAAGGTAACGTTTACCCTAAACGACTCAACAAAATTCAGATGAATATGCACCATCCAGCCCAGTCTTTCATCTTCAATGAGCACTACCGTACCCCAGATGTTCTTTTTCGATAGTTGGCCATAACTAGTGATAAGCTGATTAGTCTCATTTTCGACCGATTCGGTTCCGGTCACATTTACACTTTTACAGTGCACAATGGCGACATTAGCACAAACCGCCAATAGTCTCTCTATAAACAGCATGGTACTAATGAACGTCATAGTTCATTAACTAATATTACTAATCAATAACTAATAGTAGGGATTTATTTCAGACACAGGCATGTCTTCAGTGTGGATCTCTTCAGAGCATGCCAATTTAAAATGAAGAGTGGACGAACAACTCCAAACACTAGTTTAGCAAGATGTTTAAAACAGCAACGCCAAGCTGAATAGGCAGAATTTATGCAAACTAACAAACGCAAAAGACAGTGAGAGCGCAGAGCCAGGCAAAAGTCAGGAGCTGCTTTTCTTTAACAATTAACAAAATGTCAACGTTAAACAAAAATATCTCTGTATGCCGTCTGTTACACATAGACAGAAAAGCACATCGGTCACATCCCCCAAAATTAGAATCAGCCAATCATACGTTGAACACAATTGGCGCTTCGAATCGACCAAGAAAATCGGTGCAATCGGTGGATCTCCAGTTCCGTTCCTATTAAGTACATTTTAAGGCCACAGGAGAAAACTGAACTGTCCGAAACGACTTTAGCTTTGTGACACGGTGCATTATGTGCTCGTATGAACCATTAAATGTTGAGTAAATCGTGAGCAACGGTATTCAGCAGGCTGTGAAAATAACGGCGGTTGTTTGGTATCAATGGCCCCAAAACGCGTCAAGAAGATTCTCCACACCACAAGAGTGCATCCACCAGCATGGACCGCTGAGACAGGTTCCCTCCGGGGATTCATTCTATTGGAGCAAATCTGATAACTGCAGTAGTGAAGAGGTGTTCCTAATAAAGGGCCAGCGAGTTATGAATATTGTGTGACTCTCGGACATCCTCAGACATGGATGAGGCATTAGGTGATGTGGCCGTGTAATGGCTAAAGTTTTTAACCACTGACACACTTGAGAACTTGCTCCACACACACACTCATACTGGAGCTGTGGGGGTTCAGGGACGGTACGCGTTGGACCAAACTACAAGCGTCATAAGACGGGGCAATGCACAAATAAACCGAAATCCAAATTTAAAAAAAAATAGCACAAGTTATTACAATACATATTACTGTATGCAATCAATAGTGTGTGATATATTAGAGGCGAAACAGGAGGCCAGAACCTATGTGCCGCACCCCCTACCTGTTCCTCCCTGCAACCCATGTTGACCCACCTCGTTTGAAAAGAAAAAAAAAAAAAAATCAAGCTGTGAAGCTGTCAGTCAACTTCTCACTGTTTGTGAGTCAACTGTAATACAATTTTTAAATATTACAAAAGAGACGCAACTGACCTCATAACTGGGGGTAACAGTCCGTCACTGTAGTTTGGTTGTACTAAACCCCCTAAGCCTTCATTATGGATTATTATAACTTCTAGAAAATCAAATAAACAAATAGTTAAATAACCATAAAAGAATCCATGAAGAAATTCTTCAGTCACTTGCGATGCTGCCCCCGTGCAAAGTGACACGCAAACTCATACTTGTCGCTGCAGTGCAGGCCACAGACGTTACACTGAAAGGGCTGGTCGTAGCCATGGCAACCCATGTGCACTGTATAAAGCAAGTTGTCTGCAAAGTACGTCTGACAATGAGGGCAGAAATACAGAGTCTGAGGGGGAACGTGTGCGGTGGGCGCTGACGATAATCCAGGACTCAGGATAACGTGTGTGGAAGTGTGTGTGAGCTGTTCCTCTCTACAGGAATTAGCTATCGCCTCCTGAGGGGACGGGCTTTCCAGCTGTAATGATGATTTCGGTTGAAATCCATTGGTGTAGTCCCGTTTCTGGTGCACATCGCGACTGTGAGGGAGCAAAGTAGCTTTTTCCGGTGCGATGCTCGGCAGCTCGGCGCTGGCCCGCGGGCGGTACTTGTGATGTCTACGGCGATGGCGCGACAGGTTGCTGCGGTCATTGCAACGGAAAGAGCACAGGCCACACTTGTAAGGTTTTTCGCCTGCATGGGAACGCAGGTGAGCCTCCAAATGCCGCAGATAAGCAGAGGAGAATGGGCACAACTGGCAGCGATGTGGCTTCTCACCTTTGTATAAGCAAATGTAGAGAGTTAGAACATTCAAAGTAAAAAAAAGTAAAATGGTGTTCATTGGGATCCTCTGTCTCAGGTCAGTCAGCATCATTCAAATGGCGCTGGAGAGCAAAAGACAGTGGGGCGAAAAAGTATTTAGTGAGCCACGGATTGTGCAAGTTCTCCTACTTAGAAAGATGAGAGAGGTCTGTCATTTTCATCGTAGGTACACTTCGTGTATGAGAGACCAAATGAGAAAAAAAAAAATCCAAGAAACCACATTGTAGGATATTTAAAGAATTTATTTGTAAACTATGGTGGAAAATAAGTATTTGGTCAATAACAAAAGTACAAACGTTGGCAAACGTTTCCTCCATGCAGACCTCTTCTAGAACAGTGATGTTTCGGGGCTGTCACCGGGCAACACAGATTTTCAACTCCCTCCACAAGGTCTGAAGACTGGCTAGGTCACTCCAGGACCTTGAAATGCTTTTTATGGAGCCATTCCTTCGTTGCCCGAGCGGTGTGTTTGTGATCACCGTCATACTGGAAGACCCAGCCATGTTCCATCTTCAATGGAAGGAGGTTTTAGCTTATAATTTCACGATACATGACCACGTTTTTCCTCCCCTTAACAAGGATCGGTCGTCCTGTCCCCTTTGCAGAAAAACAGCCCCAAAGCATGACGTTTCCACCCCCATGCTTCACGGTAGGTATGGTGTTATTAGGATGGAACTCACCATTCTTTTTCCTCTAAACACAACAAGTTGAGTTTTTTTTTTAGAATCAGTGGCTCACTAAATACTTTTTTCCCCACTGTACTTAATGTAAACATGTGAAATGGACAGTGTTTTGGGGCAGTGTTAATCAAAATACTGACACCCAGTATGAGTTTCTGTATTTATCACTTGATTTTTCCATGATGGTGAAAGAACTTTTATACCACTGTGGAAAACCTATACACCACATAACATCAGTATTATCCTGTAGGATGTGCAATTCCACTTCTCTACCTGCAAATATCACCAATCACATTCAAATAGTACCTCTTTGTTCTGGTGTCAACTACTGGTAAAACAGTGGTATGCATGTGTCATACAATTGGCCTCGGGTTCGGTTTAATTGTTTTTATTTTATACCAAAAAAATATGAAATGATATGGTCATGAAAGATTCATTCAGAAAAGAATTACACAGCCGTGTGAGAGGCCAAAGTATGTAAATCACTAGTATTAGTATTTCAATCAAATCTGAAATCATGGCTTTTCAATAAATGGCAAGATTAGCAGATAAGATTAGCATACTGTTGCATTTAAAGAAGCGTGGATATTCCATGGTCTGCTCGTCACAGCAAGCTTGTGGTACCATGGGAGAAACAAAGGAGATGATGACCCCAGTAAATGTGTTGTTGGTGCCCATCAACTGGAAAAGTTCATAAAATGATCTAATTTGGCTTCTTCAATAGACAGTCAAACAGAAATGTCAGAAATGGAGAAAATGTAACGCCACCGTTCCCTCGCTACGAGCGGTCGACCAACAAAGATCACTCCAAGAGCAAGGCACGTACCAGTACAAGAGGTCACAAAAGAACCAGAATAACAAACAACTGAAGGCATTTCTGAAGACGGATGAGACAAAAATAGAGTTTATTGTTTAAATAAGATGTGTTATGTCTGGACAAAAGAAAACTGTTTTACTGTATCTGGGTCAGGACCACCATTTTGCTTATTTTCCGGCACCGTAGCCACATTCGCCTGTGGTCAAGTTGTAATATCTTCCTTATAATATTGTTTAGAATTATGAGGTCAGTTACTAAGCTCCCTCATTACTTTCGTCTAGTGTCCCTATATATATATATATATATATATAGGCAATGATTGGCTGCTGGAGTTAAGCCCTGCTACATCAGCGAAAGAAGGCCACTCTTTTACAGGGATGCTATGTGTTTATGCTATGTTTTCATATCAGCTAGTTTTAATGATTAGGCCTTTTAATAATGAGGCTTAGAGTCAAACTGCTAAACTTTTTGAAGCGAAAGCAAGACTGAGAGAAGCGCAACGGAGAAAAGGCACAAAGAAAGCAAAAACAGAACATTCGAGAATATTCAACTCAAAATACACGATTAGAAACAGAAATATTCTGTTTATAAACCGGTTTCTCAAAACTTTAGGACTTATTTTGATGCCATACATTTGTTTCATGTAGTCACATGGTAAAGAAAATAGATATATAGAAAAAAACGATAATCGTTGCCCTCTGAATCATAATCGATTCCCACCTCTATATATATATATATACACACACACACACACACACACAGACAGACACACACACAGACAGACACACACAGACACAGACACAGACACAGACACAGACACAGAGACAGAGACAGAGACAGAGACAGACACAGACAGACACACACACAGACACACACACAGACAAACACAGACACACAGAAACAGACAGACACACAGACAGACACACAGACAGACACACAGACAGACACACAGACAGACACACAGACAGACACACAGACAGACAGACAGACAGACAGACAGACACACAGACACACAGACAGACACACAGACAGACACACAGACAGACACACAGACAGACACGCACTCACAGACAGACACACACGCACACACACACACAGACACACACACAGTACCTTTGGTATCTTGGCAAACTTCCCCATTCTGGTGTCCCTGATGTGGCTGATGTCCACAATCTCGACCTCCTAAGCAGAAATGAAAATAAAATATTATAAACAAAGCTCTGCGTGTGTATCATTTCAAAGCACCTGCAACTCTGTACTCTGACTTTTACACAAATCATACAGACATTCACAAGAAACAGATTCAAAATGTAAAAAAAAAAAAAAAAACTTTTGGTTGCAGTTTCTTTCATTCTTAAAATCTCATTCCACATTAAACACTGTTCACAAAATCACACTGTTGGGAATCTTAAGTAAACTCATAATAATCCTTGTTTAAATATGATCTGTAGACCTTGCATTGAGGGAGGACATGAGATTTTGTTCTAGGAAACAATAAATCAAAGAGGAGCGACGCGGAGAAAAACTCAATTTCATGTACTGTAGTGCCAAAGGATCGGTATGGATATTAGGACATGGCGTTGTCCATGTGACATACAGTAGTACGTCCTCCTTCATCATGTTAAACTTCACTCTTTTGAAAGGCTCGTCACTTCGTTGTGGATAGAATCCCCTGTCTCACAGTTGGCATTCCAATTCATCCCAACAGAGTATGATAGGGCTTAGGTCAGGGTTCCATTCAATTCAGTCACATTCTCCATTAAAGTCAGCACACCATGTTTGTATGTTCATTGTTTTACGAGGGCAGGGCAGAGAGTCAATAAACGAGCTTGTTGTGTAGGCAGAAACCCATGGAAGTGCGATATTGAAAGTCACTGAGGTGTTGAGTACAAGCCACTGTTTTTCGGTACAGTTTTCATGCATGCCTGCTTCATATTATGGACCTGTTAGAATAAACTAAAATAACTGAGGTCATTAAACCGAGGGAATGAAAAACATTTCTTGGGTGGCATCGTGGCTCAGCGGGTAGCGCCCTCGTTACATGGCGAGAAGGTCCTGGCTCCAATCCCAGGTCGAGAGCTCTGGGACCTTTCTGTGGAGTCTGCATGTCCTGCTCATGTCTGCCTGGGTTTACTCCGGGTGCTCTGGTTTCTTTGCACAGTCCAACGGCATTGTTAGGTTAACTGATTACAAAGTGATGACAGAGCAGGCTCCTTCCTACCTGCACTCACTCCTGAAGGCTTATGCTACCTCCCAGCCGCTGCTCCTCCAATGAACGTCGCCTTGCTTTGCCCAACATTCACACAAAGCAATCCAGACTGTTCTTATACAGAGTTCCACAATGGTGGAACAAACTCCCTTCCACTACCAGATCAGGAGAATCTCTCGCTATCTTTAAGAAACTCCTGAAGACAGAGCTGTTCAAAGAGCACCTACTCTCCTAAAACCTCTAACAAACTACTTCTAACCTCATCTCCTTCTTTCTCTACTCTACTATTTTTGTACTTAACTATTGTAAGTTGCTTTGGACAAAAGCGTCTGCCAAATGTAATGTAATGTAATGTAATGTAATAAAATTTCCCTTAATTTTTCTGAGCAGTATTTTGAACTGTGTGATAATAAATCACACTCTGACTAATGTGATATGTGTCATATTTTCAAATTAATTACTATAATTTATACCCCATGATGGATTGGCGCCTTGACTGAGTCTGTTCCTGCCTTGAGCCATGTGTTGCTCTTCCGTATTTCAAAGGCAATGAATTTGGCTCTTTTCCTTGTTTTTGTAAGAAACAGACTCAACATTTAATTAAAAAATATATATCCCAGTTATTCAGATATAATTTATGGTACCAAATACATTCTGTGATGTCCACCTTCCCGTTTTACATAAAATCATATGTGTCAATGCTGTTTTCCATGCGTTTTGCAAATGGGAATCTAATCAAGGAATTAACTAGTTGTACTTGTATTAATCTTTAGACTGACATTTAAATTTTTTTCCTAGGTGCCTTTGACATATTTGCACAATATATGCTGGGTGTTTTTTTTCTGTAGGCCTAAATGCAATAAACTATAAACATATATGCAGTAGAGTGTATCAGAACAGTGCTGAATAATATTATATTATATCATATACAGTAGTGTTGTGATGTCCTTTTACGTACAAAAGCAAGTATTTATACAATTTCTGACTTTATTCTCCACTACAACCTATTATCCAGGTTACCTGGGTAGTGACATGTGCATCCTCCATTGTCCTAAGTTTGGATCTTGGACTGGCTGTGGGGCTTGGTGTGGAACTGCTCACAGTCGTATTCAGGACTCAGTTGTAAGTGTGGATATATTATATGCAATATTCAAATAACATATAGGCAGCATGGTGTATTGTTACCCTGTTATTTTTATTTCAGTCCACGTTGTTCTGTCCTGGCCAACATTACAGGCACTGATCTCTATAGAGATCGCAAAGACTACCTCTGTGTAAGTGTCAGATTCTCTCCGTCTGACGCATATCACTTGCCTGCAAAGACAGATAGTGTGTAATTTTATTTGCTTACAGATTTATGAACCTGAGGGAGTTTTGATATTCAGGATCCCCTCACCTATCTTCTTTGCAAACATTGAGTTCTTCCGGGACAAACTAGTACAAGCTGTAAGCTGATATCACACTGCATATTCTACACACTCAATGGGCTTCAATTTATTGTTGATTAGGGATGCAGATTATTTTAAAGTATATTCACATAATCCATTTGACCTGATTATGCTTTCAGGTGGGATTCAGTCCACTCAGAGTCTTGAAGAAGAGAAACAAGGCACTGCGGAAAATCAGGAAAATGTTAAAGAACGGGGAGCTACAGATATCACCTGTGAGTATGATGTGTGAAACGTTTAGGGACATGTAAGGGGTATTAACATATTAGAATATGTTAACATCACCAGGTAAAACTTTAAAAAAATATAAAACTTAAAAAAATATATCATAGGGTTTTAAAGATACTTTTTATTATTTTTAATTGTTTTTTTACAACCTTTAAATATTTGACTGCACTTGCTTACTATTCTACTTAAAATAATTTTCCTGTTTTTGTGACCGATGCACATGCAGTTCAGTCACCCACTATTTATCCTCATTGGAACACTTTGTTACCTCATGTTGTTTTAGAATTTGAAATTTCAAAGTTCAGAAGGTCAGAACTCTTTAAAAGCTGACAAATGATGTCAACTGGCATTGGCCAACAGCTTTAAACAGTTTACACACAGTATAAAAGTAAATGTGACATTTGTCTAATTGAATCATGTGATTCACTTTATCAAAGCCTATTATATGTGAGTCCGAAATAACTGATTTTATTTTATATTGTTCTACAACCAGAGTGGCTTCAGGTCCATAGGCTTCTTCAGTGATGACAAGTCAGATGATGAGAGCAACATAGAGGATTTTGATGAGCCAACAGATTTCTCAAACCTCCCTGTTCAGGTGAACTGGAGAGCTGAGCTTCCTGCCAACATCTCCGTACCATGCGTGAACATCCACAGCCTCATCCTGGATTTCTCTTCTGTCTCGTTCCTCGATATCTCAGCGCTTAAAGGCCTTAAAATGGTCTCACAGAGTGATTTCTTCTTCTGAATTTTGAGTTGTGATTTATGTATCTGTATATAGCTGCAAGAAATGTTTCTGTTGTACTGAACGTACAGTGGTACTTGACGTTTTGTGAGCCCCTTCACTTTTCCATTTTTCCTGCATAAATAGGACAAAAAACATTATATTTTCACTGATTTCACATTTTAAGCCCTAAAAACAGATCAAGAGTACCAAATTTGAGAAATGAGACATAAATAAAATACTTGGTCATTTGTAAATCGAAGACAATAATTCAGTAGGACATTTATGTGAGATGCAAAAGTATATGAGGGTCTAGAATCAAAAGTTAATTGGAAGGTGGCCCCTTTTTTTCCAATCAGTTGCATGAAAAGGGATGCATAAAAGGCAGATATAGCTCGTTTGTCATGTGTATCATGACATAAAAAATAGATGCTCATGAGGTTGGAAAAGTTTACAGAACTATCTCTAAAGCTTTTAGACTCTTTTAGGACGGGTACTCACCAATACTGAAAGCAAAGGTATTGGTAAGACAAATTGTCTGTTTTAAAGGGTTCATAAACTTTCAAGCACCACAGTAAATCTTGCACCATTGTATGGATTCTGTGCATTCCGAATGCTCAATATATGTATCATGGCAAGAAATATAACCAATTAATATGATATTCATTTTTACACAGATTTTGAAACAATTTATTCGAGTGGATGTAGAAGTGTACATTGTTTCATGTGATGGTAAAATCATTTTCTATCTATATACAAACAATTCATTACTATGTCAGTGTTCATTTGTTACATTTCTTGAATTGACTGTTTTTGCAGTGTACATCCTGGAGAAGCTGCACAAGTGCATGTTTTTTGATGATGAACTCAAGACCTCCATGTTCTATCCCACTCTCCATGACGCTATGTTGCACATACTGAAAAAATACCCCGATCCTTCAGACTGCAACCAGTGGGAAAAGGTATATTTATATACAGAAAAATACAAACCACATATATAATACCTTTCACTGTCTATATTTATTTATTTATTTCTCCTGCCCCATCCTGTCTGAGGGCTGAAGGAGGTTCTGGAGTGTACTCCGGAAATTAAAGTGTGCCAGTCCCCCATGCCAAGCATCCCTCCCTCCCACAGTTGTGCTTGTGTGAAGCTTGAGCAGAACCCGAATCTGGTTCATCATTTTGGTGGGCTGGTTGAATTGCCACTGTGCCACTGGAATGCCTTAATTTTACATGTGAACAACTTAATGGATATCTTACTGAGAGTAGATGAAGTTTGTTTCCTATTCTACTGTCGTTAATATGAGGACAAATTTTAACATTCTATAATAAATCCTTACTGATATGTGGATGTCTTGTGTGTGTTTAAAGGAGACCTGCATCAAAGAGTCAAACATCCAGACTAAAGGGTTACACCTGAGAAGACCAGAAAAATCAAAAGCAACAAAACTCTAGCTGTTTCATACACATGTTTAAAGCACAGAGAGCACTGTCTGAACCCCACTCAAATAATGCTAATAATTATTCCGTTTTAATTTTCAGCCAATGAAACTCCAGTTATATCACACAAAACTGCACAGCATCAGCACAGTAGACAAACCTACGTGTACATAAGTGGCACATAAGTGGCACACCAAAAAATGTTTTGTGTATGTTATGTCTATGTGCTCCATGCATATGCAGTGCAGATATTGCACAACACTGATTTTCTTTTTGCTGTTGCCAATATATTTACACTGGCCGATCTCTTTATTAGGTTACAACTCCTCGTTTCTACAATCAACGTCCATTGTATCAGTTCCACTTACAGACCCACTTATAGTTCTGTTGTTTCAGACAGGAGTCCATCTGGTCTCTACATATTTTGTTAGTCCCCTGTATTCTGTTCTGTTCTGCTCAGGGTCAGATATGACTCGGTAGAGAATCATTCTCAACAGTGGCACTGACATGATGGTGGTGTGTTGGTGTGTGTTGTGCTGGTATCAGGCACCACAATGGATCAGACAGCACGGTGCTGCTGGAGCTTTTAAACACCTCATTATCACTGCTGATCTGAAGTGATGCCCCCACCAGCCACCAGCATCCTGTAGGCAGCATCGTACTGATGAAGGATTACAGGATAACGAACGCAAACTGCAACAAGAAATAAGCTACTGTCTCTTACTTTACATCTACGAGGTGGCTCAGTATGGTAAGTGGGCCTATGAGTAGACATTATTGTGAACATTTTGTGTTGTGTGTGTACGTGAATGTGTACATTATTTTAAAATCCCAGAAACAGCGCTGTTCCTGAGCCAATCAGACCATCAAAAGAAACACCGCCACCCTATCAGTGAAGTTCTGAGAAAGATCCACTACCTAAAATGTACCTGATCTGTGGTGGCCCTGTGGAGGTCCTGACCATTAGAGAACAGAATAAAAGGGACTAACAAAGCACGCCGAAAAACAGACTGACTACAATTTAGAACTACAAAATGCTGCTATGTACTAAATGGTACTGATTCAATTGACAGTGGGTGTAAAGGTCTATCTAATAAAGTGTATAACCACAATACATACATACGAAGTACCCTCTCAAACAGCCAATATCAATAAATATGACGTAGTGAGAGCAGGCGGCGCGCACTGATATTCACATTAAAACGTAGTGCCACAGCGCCATCACCAGTACCGTCTGTGGCATGGATCTAAGACACAGTGTTCACATAGGGATAGCTGTATTTTGTGTTAGAAAATTTGTTCTTCCAATATAAAATGAAAACAGCTCAAGTACGTGCTCCTACCAACCGTCAACCCAGCCCAGAATTAGAACCCACGTCCTAAAGAGCTGCTGCCTACTGCATCTAAGCCAGATGAGTTTGTTGTGCTTTCTTCCCACTTTTACCACATACTTTGCCCATTAGCTGAGTATTAAAGCTTACACGTCAGATCCATACATTAAGGATATACGCACAGAATAACAATTGTGCCTTAATACTGGTGTAAACGCTTGGTAATTCTAGTCTAGTATTTTACTGTTGTCAAGAAAAAAAAACAGGGAAGCCTGACCTGGCAAGTTTATGTTTATCTAACAAAATATAGTGCTCACATAAGTTGTGGGATAGTTCTTTTGAGATAAGCTCCAATTTTTGTGAGCACTGTCTATGCAAATCCCTCGTTTCTTTCTTTATTATAAATGTATAATTGCCTGATATGCTTGCTTTTATACAATATTTACCAAGCTGTTTGTCAACACACAGTGATCCAGGTTATTCCTAACCACCAGCAATAGCACCTGAGAACAACATAAGAAACACACTTTGCTATATTTTGTTTAATATTTGTCTATTGACATGTAATAAATAAACTAAACCAAACTGTTCTATGTATGACGATGCTTGTATGACATTTTATTATTAGAACAGACCCTAAGAAGCTATGCACATAATTAATCCATTCAAGAAGAAGAAAGAACTATACTGCTTACAAAAACTAAATATAATTAAATAATGAAATAGCTCCTATTTTTGTGAGCAGTGTAGTTCGTTAGGTGACGTCTTAGACCAGTACTGAAGACCCACTGAGTACTGAAGGCTTTTTTAGCAGGAGGACAGAAAAATTCTTTTAGGGACAATCTGAGGAGCAATGACAAAAAAAGTTTGTGTTATCTTGGTCTCCAATCAAGCACCTGTGGGTTGTGCTGGACAAATGTTTGACCCATGGAGCTCCCACCTTGCTCATGATCGAAATGATTTCATACCACAGAACAGCTTCAGAAGTCTTGTGGAACCCATACCTTGACTGGTCAGAGCCTCAGCAGCACTAGTTGGATTGTACATTAATTTTATCGTCAACCTTTTTCTTGTAAATTTTGTCCAAGTTATCTCTCATCCGCCAATTGCACAAAAACATAGCATCCACCCACACGGCTGTCACTTACCCACTGTAACTGTTTTTATTTCTGCACGCAACTCCTCAAAGCTTTGGTTCTCAAGTTCATGTATGAACATACAGAAAAGCTATAAGAGCAAGTTATTACGCTCGTTGTAGTGAAGCATCTGCAAACATGAGTACAAATCTCCATCTGTTCCACATGCTTATGTTGCTCCTGCCAAAGCTCACTGCTGTTGGTTGGAGTAGAAACCTAAAGAGGCGACGACTGCAGTCGTTCATTCTGGCTCTGTTTCTCGTTGAGTGAGCATCACACCACACATTTCCATTGTTTTTCCAGTGTTTTTTGTGCAAGTGCTGAATGAGTGATTTCTGCGTAACTGTTTGTTTTCCTTCTCATTGGTTTCTGTATGTAAAAGTTATTCTCTACAAAATAATTTTGGTAATATTTTATCTGGAACAGCTTATGGAAAATATGGCTTCAGTTTAGTTATCATCAGCCACTTTCCAACGGATTAACGACAAAACCTGAGATTCCACTGTATTTTTTGACCAAGTGGCTCATTCATATGAAATGACTAGTAAACTAGGCACAATCTTTCATTCGTCGTCTTATCTTTCATCTCGTTCAGGGTCGTGGGACAGCCACTTCCTTTCTGGCGGCAGAAGGCACACTGCGCAAACATCACTAGATAGGGCGCCAATCCATAGTAATGCTGCGTGTTAAATGCAATATTTTACAAATACTCTAAAATCAATAAGTTAAGTTTACTAGTTGAAGTCATATAAATACAAAAAGGCATTTTTAAATGTCCATTTAATATTACATCAATGAAACTGTGCATTCAACAGAATTTTAAAATATAGCCAAAAAGAGTTTTTAATTCCAAAATATTGTACATAGTTAAATTCATATGTTCTCCTATCCATACGACATCAATTATATAAAGTCTTATTATCTGCAGTCCCATTCTAAACTGAACCTTAAACAGGGTTGGGTGATCTGACAATATGACAATGACATTGTGACACAAGTTTCCATCATTAACATTTTCTTTAGTAATGGAGAGCTTTTATAAGTAAATTTACTGTGTAAAAACACAATCGAAACCCAAGAGTTTTAATTTTTTCTTGAGGAAGACATTATGCTTAAAACTGTGAACCTAACAGATGAAATATTAAGGGAAAACATGGCAATACATAATGTATCATGACTTAAATATTGCATACTATAATATGCTTGCCATATCAACTGACCCAATCTAGACAATCTTACAAACCTAACCAGACTTACTTAAGAGACCAATGTTCAAAAATGTATAAAACAAATCAACAAACTATTCTACTGGTAATAGGGTCTGTAGCGGCCCTGATCTGGGTGATGAGGTCCCTGGGGGGGAGGACCTTGCATTCTGGGTGGAGGTCCTCGAGGAGCTGGCCACATTCCAGGACTGAGCCCTCCTGGTTGGTTGAAAGGTGGGCTGAGAGTACTCTTGTCCTCAGGGAACTGGGGGTTGTAATGATGGGGCGGAGGTGCACTTACTGGACCCCCATGTTGAGGAGGAGGGCCAGGTGGAGGATGGTTCATATATGGTGGCAGCTGACCCATAAGGTGTCCAGGAGGAGGGGTAATAGGAGGAGGAACTGAGGATAATGGTGGAGGAGGGGCTTGGCTGAAAACCTGGGCAGGGTGCTGCATGGGGTGAGTGATTGGTGGCGGAGGAGGTGGATGACCGTATCGTTGCTGAGGTGGGGCCATCATGTGATGTGGGTGGGAAACCACAGGCTGTCCTGGATATTCTCCCGGGTGGTGATGTGGTGGTGCTGACTCACGGGGGACAGAGCTTGCTGAATCATCCTGAATGGGCACAGTGATGAGGTTGCTGTGCTTCCGCGTGGTGACTGTTGTAATACGGAACGTCTCTTGAGTGAGAGAGCGAGGTGGACCCATGTCAGATGGTGGAGGCTGACCCTGTGGGGCTCGGTGATCATCGTGAGAACCAGGAGGTGCCTGACTATATGGGTCGTGACCGGTGTGTGGCATTGGTGGTGGAATGAGAACATGGGGTTTTGGTAGGTGAGGAAGGGGCACACGGAAGCGCTCAGGCACCTCTGAAGAGGGAAGATAGACAGAATCGGCACGGCCTGCTGAACTTTTACCTGACCTCATGTGGCGGTGGTTAATGTGGGCTTGCAGGTCTCTTTGCGAGAGGTAGGTTCGCTTACAACCCTGAACGATGCTGCACATAAAGAGAGAGCCTCGCTGGCACTGCTCAATCCGCTGGACTGGGTCTGTGCAACTGTACAGATTCAGACTGAAGAGATGGAAATGATAGATAGAATCATAGTAAGTCACATGACAATGCATGCACTAAACTCAACACTATCTCTTAGAGCAAGCAAAGTCTTCATACCATCCAAATGACTAACCCACTAAAACGAGGTGGAAAATAAACTCAGGGAACTCATTTTTCATTAAGTGAGTCTGCAACCTACACTGATGGGGTCTCAGTCGCAATATATCAAAATATTTTCTTAAAAGAGATGGGATAAGACAATATCGTTTATATTGATATATTTTACGTTGGTTATGGGAAATGTTTTGTTTATATTGCATTGTCTGTTCTGGAAGTTAGTGCCTTTTCAAACTCCCTCTTGGTTGTGTGCATTCTACAAGGTATGTTTACTCATTTCTATGTTCCTTTGTAGGCATTTGTATTTTGGCTCTGTAGTATATGACTGTTAATGTGTTTAGTTTTTGTACATAATCATGTATTTGAACAATTTGATGGTGGATTTAATGACTGTGAAATGCAATAAGTGCAAAATCCGTTTATCAACACCTGAAAAATAAATCTGAACCAGAGTCCATCTGATTCTGTCCATACTTTGTTATCTTTCTCAACACTGCAGTCATACTGATGTGGTGGCGTGTTTTGCTGGTAGGAGTGGGTCAGATACAGCAGTACTACTGAAGTTTTTAAACACTCTTCGCTCACTTTGTACTCTATAAGATATCTTTACCACTTAGTCATCTTTCAATCCATCAGTGCTTATAGACACCTGTGCCTAGATTGATTGGTGGACTCTTCATTTTAACAGTGACACCAAGTTGTTTAAAAACCTCTAGCAGCACTGTGGTGTCTGATCCATTCAGTAACTGATCTATGGTGGTCCTGTGGGGGATCTGATCATAACAGAACAGAGTAAAGGTGACAAAAAGTATGCAGAGAAACAAATGGAGTACAGACAAATGCAGCGACAGTATAGTCCAGGATTTACTGAGCCTCTATGCAACCGAGGTGGTACAACACTAAGCTAAGTCTAAGCTCAATTTTAATTCAAATCACAGCATTCCTTCGAGTAGTACAAACGCAAACCAAACTACCCGCAGTGGGTAGTTCCTCCCAAATAAGTCCCAATAACTGTTGGGTGTAAAAGCAGCTCATATTTCACCACATAGCACATAGATTTACTCCAAACACTACAAAAGAAAGAATGTAACTTACCCTGGGCACATTTTATCACCTTTCCTTTCATGAAGCAAAGCACATTCATAGCAGAAAACATGCTTACATGGAATCTAAAAAAAACAAACAAAAAAACCCCAAAAAAGCATTACTACAAGTGACCAAAAAGACACTGCTGAAAGTTATTATACACGCCATACACTTATACACTTACAAGCCATAAAGACATTTCATTTTCGTAAAAAATTAATGTAATTTTTATTCACTTTTCTCATGTAGAGATCAAGGGGGCAAACAAAACAGTATATTTGATAGCCTGAGAACATATCAGAGAACCGCGTGTTTGGTAAAGCATATTATTGTGGCTCAAAATAAAGACGAACGAAAATCTGCAGACTGTAAAGCAACAGCATAAATTAATCTAAACAAAACAGCAGCATTTATAGTGTGATATAACCTGTGCAGTACTTGGGTTAAATATTATCAAAAACGTATTTATTATAATTGAGTTTCTATTTACTTACATTAACAAAACAGCATCAAAAAACTTGATCTCTACATGAATAATGTGCTTACCAGTTTCTGATGCTGCCCAATGCATAAAATCTCTGGTGAGATTATTATAAACTCTTAAATGCACTTTCCTTCCTTACAGTATTTGGGAGGAGGTTAGATCAAGAGTCTTGGAACACAGTATTCCAACTACAAAACCTGCATCTAGATGCCACATTAGACCAAAGCATGCCTGTATGCAGCTGTTGGTTTAGAACTGCGGATGGCCATCCTGCAATGCAGTCATATGCAGGAATTTCAGTCATGAGATCAACGGCTCAGTGAAGTTTTTTTTTTTTTTTAAATAAAGCTGTTAATGCATTCGAGATTGGTGCCCCATCAAGAGTTGTTCCTGCCCTTGCGCCCAGAGTTGCCAAGTGGGAACTGCCTGGATTAAATGGAAGATAATGGATGGATGGGTGGATGGATGGATGGATGGATGGATGGATGATAGATAGATGATAGATAGATGGGTGTTGGATAGTTGGATTCAAGTCACAGCTCATATCATATTTAAAAAAGAATATTACTATGTGTATTGTGACACCCCTAACACGTACCATACGGCCATAGGTCTTAATCGGCAGGCCACACTTGTCACAGAGATGGACAGGGGTCTCATCCTTCTCACCAATGAGGTTCAGCTAGAAAAATAAAACAAATATTTTTTGTGTTTGTTTATACGTTCAATTTAATGTTCAGTAAAAAGTAACTAATGGAGAATAAGTAGATGCAAGTCTGAAACCTTATAATCCCAAAACAATGTCTGAGGGAATCGCCTCTGACTAGCAAAACCATCTGCTGTCTTCAGTCCACAGTCAAACCTCTCTTCCTGCTTGTAAGCAAAGCCCTCTGTTGAGACAGGTATCAGAAACACACAATTATCCACAACAATTTGCATGTGGCTTTCAGGTCAAAAACCAGTAGCATGTGCTTTTACTTTATTGCTAAATATGTAGAATTTGGAGATGAAGTGACCAAAGTGTGTGTGTGTGTGTGTGTAGTAGTGGATTCACATACTTCTAGCCTGTTTGGGAAGAAGCTTTATGGGGATCCTCCTTCTGACATCAGGACCTCCTAATGCACCCTCTGTTCCCTGCATGTCACTGTCTGCATAGAAATAAAGAACAAATTGATATGTGCACGAAAATCTACTGAAGATTAAACATGGCACCTATGCATTCAATAATTATTAAATAAGAAATGCACTATATTTTACTTACAGAAATATTTTCCCCTAGGTTTTTCCCATGTCCCCAGATTGCAGTCAGTCCAATTACCTTAACATATTCCCACTAAAAATTATGGAACATACCACAGGCCACGTGTTTAACAGGAAGCCGTTTCATCTCAATCTTGTGAAGACCATGGGAAAGCCAATAATGTCATTTATTTTTTCTGTACATTTGATGATACTGTAATTATGGCTGATAAGATCAATATCAACTTCGTACCCTAATCAAACCTTAATACGATACTTTAAATACTTAATACAATATCTTACCCTAATATGATTAGTATGGATGCCTTGTGGCTACAGTTGATGTATTTACTAATTCTGTGCTAAAAAAACTTTTTTGTTGCTGAGTAAGGTAAGATATCTTTATTGTCCTTGTACATGTACACTGTGATGACGTTTGGATGCCAAAATATAAAAGTAAACAAAGGAGAAGACGCACATTTTTTACTAGATCCAACGTGACTGATACAGTCTTACATTCCATCCAATTTTTGGTTAAGGGCCTTGATCAAGGACCCAATAGTGGGGCGTGGAAGAGGTGATGTTTTGAACCTACTGGTCCATAATGTGGTCTTACTGGTCTTATCCACTAGGCTACCACAGCTGCACTGGATAAATTGACTAAATTCAGGTGTTCTGTAATGGGAAAAAACCATGTAAAAATAAAAAAGCTGCCCAGGATCAAAGAATATTCATTATGAATAGTTGAACATGTGTGTTGTGAACACATGAACACCCACACTGCACCCATTCAGCCAAATAACTCAAACTGGTTCACATTCCCTCGCTGAATCGGTTTCATCTGGCTGATCTTTCATGTTGAGCGTTATGCAGTCTTATCAGTGCATTTTTGGCTTACATTAGGGATGCCGTGTAGAGGGTTGCATTCCACTCGTGTTTTCGGGGGTATCTGTGAAGCTTTTGCATAATGCATGTAGTTTTATATAGCAATGGTGCTTTGTCTGCAAGCAGCTTCACAATATTATATTATCTTGAAAGGCCAATCCCAAATTGAGCAAACCTAGGGCTTGAGTGGAAAGGAAAAACTCCCTGAATGTAGAAGAAAAAAACCTCGGGAATACCAAGACTCAAAAAGGCACCCATCCTCCTCGTGAAAATACCATACTAATAAATATGAAGATATTTTAGATTACAGTGGCCTAAAAAGACTATAGTTATTTCTGGTCTATGTTCACTTCGTCAACATTCTGTTTCATCCTCTGTAATGCGGACGTTAAACGGTGCAGACCTGTTAACCCATGGGGGCGGACCGTTTAAAGTGGGCGTGGCCTACCAAGGCTTTTGGGCTAGTTGACCACGCCCAAATCCGTCTAGAACAAGTAACAACCTGCGAAACGTAAGTGGGTAAGTGTATATAAAAACACGTTTAGGTTGGGTTACAAAGTAAAGACAGAAGTGTATGTAACGATACGTTTAAACGTGGCTAAATCTCGAGTTTCTGTGACGAGTTACGAAAGCAACGTGTTTAGCTAGCTAAATCTGCTGTTAGCACATGCTAAGCTAGAGCCTAAAACCTTTACTGTGATAACAGTCGCGGGAACGAACAGCATGTTAAACAATTGGCTCCTGTTTGACATAATCCTATAAACACGCTTTAGGAGCTGTCTCAAGAGCATAAAATATATCTGAGCGCAATATTACTAACAGAAATTCATGCAAACAGTCAATTTCCCTCCTTACCAATTGCTTCCATGGCTGTGTGAAGCCGGAATCTTCTAGTTCTTCCGTTTTCAGGTTTTCAATACAAAAGTCTATGCGTAGGTCGACATAAAGGCTGTAGCCTTGTAGTACAATAATATTAAAATCACTGAATCATGATCGAACCGGCGTCGGGATGTAGTGAGATGTTGTAACAATATTGAAAATTCTCCCTTTTTTACTATTTTTTTTAACTGATATTACGAAGTTATAAGTTATTTACGCTATTATATTTTAAAGATTGAAATCGTCGTTTAAATAGTCGTACGTTCAGTATGAGCCGTCTTATCAGATCTAAAAAAAATTTTTTTTACTAAGAAATGGAATTCTCCATGGAAAAAAATAATCCAATTTATAATTCTGGAACAGTTTAGTTTTGTCACGAGTATGTAGCCATTTAGGCGAACAACAAATAACTTGGAGTTGTTTGGATTACCTAGTCCACTGTGTAAGGTGCTGTAGGTCTAACGTTGTAGTGCACCGATGTAAAAGGCAATTTGCGAGGTCTATGTCGAATAAATGTAAATTTATATTATATAATTTGAGTCAGCTAACACAAAAGCTTCATATAGTTTTATTAACGATACTTAAACTTAACGATAGTTTAATAATGTTATGAAAATGTACTTTTAGCTATTATTTTACAGGTCTGTTTCCGTTCCTACAGATTATGTATGGATGGACGGATGGATCCTATAGACTATTTGGAATAGAAAATAGAATATAAAAAAAATTACTAGCACGAATATACAATTCAAAATTCTCAAATGCCGGCTGACAATAATGCATCAGTAATTTTGGAATTGCTAAAATGTGCACACCCCCAATAAATAAAATAGAATAAATGAAATACCAATAAGGATTCCAGCCAGTAAAAATCTGTAATGCTCTTTCTAGCTGGTTGTGTCTTATTGTGTGTATTTAAAAGGTAGATGACACATTTTTCATTTGGTGTACGAGTATGAGTGAACACTATAACTGTTACTTTATATGTAATGAAATGCATGACCTTTGCTTCATTTCTTCCTATATGTAGTGAAAAGAAGATAAAAAATGGAAGATGCTTATATGGATGTTACCAGACAGTTTACGTGTGAAATGTGTGAAATGTCTGCACCATATACATTTTATGGCAACAAACCCCCAAACACAGCAAATATAATGTAAGTAAAATCTTTATAATACACAATCCTAGACTAATTCCTATTTTAAAACCAATATCTAACATTTTTAGAAGCTGGAAAAGGGAAACGGGTCATAGCTGAGGGCAAGGTGAATGTAGCAAAGCGCAGATGTATTCTTATTGAACACCTACTCCAGAGCGCTCATGACTTCAGGCTGGATCAAAGTTTCAAGTTAAATGATCTTACGCACACAGCAAGACACACAAGTGACATCATACCCAAGAAAACTGAAGCTGTAATCACTGCCAAAGGTCTGAGTAAAGGGTCTGGATACTTATGTCAATGTACTATTTTCGTTTTTCATTTTTAAAAAATCAATTCGGTTTTCACATTCTCATTATGGTGTGTTTAGTGCAACTCAGTAAGTGACTTTTTTATTTCTTTTTTAAATTTTAGTTCAAGGCCTCAACAAAATAAAATGGGGGAAAAAGTGAAAAGGTCTGATGAGAAATGCACTGTATATCTTAATCATGCCTCAAACTATTGGAACCTCAGAATTCAAACTTAATTGGTTCTCGAAGGAAATTTAAACCCTTTAAGGTGCTGATGTTCAAGGTCCAGACAATTTGACCCATTCAGTGTTTAAATTGTCTGAGTAAATTGGTGTTTCAGTGAAGAGGCTCCACTGTACGAGGGAAACCATGAGACAGTTGCTGACAAAGCAGAAAATCAGGATTCATTTCTGACTAGTTTTAAAGTTCCAGTTTTTTGTATTTAGTATATAAATACTAACGATGCATTAAAATGTTAAAAGTGTTCAAATGTTTTGTTTTGTGTAATGTGTAATTTGATCGGGGTATCTTCTTCCAATCAACTTACCAATTTGTGTGCCACTTCTCACATATGTGTCTTTACTTAATATTTGTACACAAATCTTTTCTTTCCTTAGGCTTCTGGAAGACTGTTATGGCATGGCTGATCCATTCAGCTCAAGCAGAGGAAAATTTCTTATACTGGGCTCAAGGTGCTCTCTGTGTAACAAGCATGTGTGTGTAGGCACGGTAATGCATTACGGAGCTTTTTTTCCAAAGTTACATTTTTTATATTATTATCAGACAGGGTTGCAGGGGCTCCAGATCAACTGATCCAGATTGGCCACTTCCAGCATGATAATTCACAAAGCAAAAGTCATCTCAAACTGGTTTCATAAACCAGTGGCTTTCCTAGAAAAGCATTTATAATGCAAATTGTCAAAATGGAGCAGAATCTCAAAAAAATTGTTAAACATCTTGTGGAATTCATGCCAGGAAGAGCTTAGGCTGTGTTGTGAGCAAAGTGAAGTGTATATAATGGACTCTGTTTACTGTACACCCCAGAAGTAGCAGTATGATGTTTGTAATTAATTTATAGATTTTTAGATAAGAACACCTGGCCTAGAAACCTGGGCAGTTGTTTAAATGTGAAGGTAGCATTGAGTATTCAAAGGGCCTTTTTCCCATCCAGAGTTCTGATGGCGCTCAGTGAAGTCTGGTATAGGCTTTAGACCCTTGCTTCTGTAGGCTTTAATGGCAGGTACAGTGTTTAGTTTGACCTCCCCTTACTATTAAACAATAGCAAAATCTAGTGGCTTCATCATTATGACAAGTTAACAGTTAAGGCAACAGGGTGAAAAGGCTAAAATATGCTAAATATCACACAGATTGAAATAAAAATCAACGAAAAGTATTATGCAGTTTTACATTTACATAATGTTACGCCCTTATCCAGAGCGACGTACTGTTAATACAGTCTTACAATCCAACAATTGTGGGTCAAGGGCCTTGCTCAGGGACCCAAATGTGGCAGAGGTGGGATTTGAATCCTGGACCTTCTGGCCCATAGTCCACAGTCCTTACATAAAGCTGTATAGCAAGCATTATGGAGTTTGTTCATATTTGGGTCGAATCGTTGCCATTATGTTACATATGGTCATTATTCCATTGTCGAAAATAACCAATCAAATGGTGGCCTAAGACTTGCACAGTACTGTATATTGCTTGTGTTTTTTAAATAAAAATGATTCTGTACATGTTTTTGAATTTCACTTATTTAGCAATACAACAACGGTTTTAAATATGCCTGTTTTTATTCAGGATTGCAGCCTGTTCTACACCAAGCGGTTCTGCTTACCGTGTGTGAGGGAACATTTGGAACAGTTCCCAGAGGAGATTCAAGCAGAGATGGTGAAGAAAAAAACTGCTCGGAAAACTTGACATCAAGCAGAGACGCTCCTATTCTGCAGTCAAATTACTTTTTGGATGTAATGAATTTTGAAAATATATAATCTACCATACATTCCAACCTGCTGTGTTGCATTTCCCATTTATAAGGATAATGTATGGCATATAAAGGAATGGAGATAGAAACATTAAAGTACTTATGCCAGATTGATCTGGAAAAGGAGAATCTGCATTGGTAAGGAATGAGGTTTCTAAAACATTGGCCTCATTTCAGTTCTGGTGTGGACTGTTAGCTTGAGGCTTTAAGTCAAGCCTTTTGAAATATTAAGCAAGCCATTTTGTCTTATATCACAGAGGAAAAGAACGATTTTCTCATATGTGTCTCATATGTTTCTAGTGGTCTCAATGTACTATTGTGTGTATTTTGCAGTCGGACTGCAAAACTCAAACTTTGCCCTGTTTCTGAAGTGACATTACATTGATAAAAGTGAAGCGTGGAATCTGTTATCACCACTTTAAGCATGGACATAAAAACTGTCTCAGTGCACTGGTGAAATGCCTAATTTTGAATGAACAAATTCTAGAGAGACAAATATTGTGGGTTTTAGTGTAGTGTTTTTAAGCATGGATTAAAAACTGTTTCTACACTTCAGCTTAACCTTTCTTTTGTCATTGGTCATGGTTTTGTTTCACAGTAAGTAATGAGGTAAAAAGTAATGAGGTAAAGTGTTGAATGCACGGTAAAAGCCAAACTGAATGGTAATACTTTACAAAAAAGCTCCACTGCAAGGACGTTAAACTTTTTTGCATAAAATAAAAGCTTAATGACTACGATTACAGACCCCCATCAAACTTTGTCTTTTATTTGGGTGTTCAGGCTTTTTATTGGACGCAAAGTGTATTGATGTGCAGCTGGTACTTACCTCTGAGCCACAAGAGCTGCTGCGAATTGATGTGTTCGATGTAAGACCTGGTTCCATCTATGTAACTCGAAACACATCTTAAAGAAATGTAGTATAATCTGGAGTTAGAATAAAGCTAAGATAAGTGGAAGATCTGGGTGAAGTTGGCTTTAATGTTACAAATAATTCGTCTTTATCACATGTAGTATTTGGTGACGATATGCTAACAGACTGACTGTATTACAATCATACAGAATGAGTATTAACTCGTTGAAAAGGGAACTGAAAGCTACTGTGTACAGTTGATAATACTGTATTATACACTCACTGATCATTTTATTATCTCCTTGTTTCTATGCTCATTCTACCAGGCCCACTTATTGCATAGATGCTGCTTACTGAATGCTGAAGGATTTTTGGTTGGTGGGCTATTCTCAGTCAAACAATAACACTGAGGTGTTTAAAAACCTGTTTGGGACTGCGGCAGCCTTGCGTTTAAGGCACTGGACTTTGGACCAGATGGGTCCAGGGTTCAAATCGCATCTCTGCCAAGCTGTCACAGCTGGGTCCTTAAGCAAGGCCCTTATCCCACCATTGCTTGAATTGTAAGACTGCATGAGATGTAAGTCACTCTGGATAAGGGCGTCTGCTAAATGCCGTAAATATAAATATATAAATATAAAAACTTCAGCAGCACTGTTGTGTCTGACAACAAGTCATATGGGCACAACACACGCTAAGCCACCACCATTGCAGTACTGAGAATGATCCATCACCCAAACAGTACCTGATCTGTGGTGGTCCTGTGGGGTGAGAGAACAGAGTAAATGGAACTAACAAAGCAAGTAGAGACTTACTACTTACTGTAATTGTTGAACTGCAAAGTGGATCAAACTAGTAAGTGGAAATGATAAAATACAGTATAACCTGTCTCACCAAACAACCTAGCAACAGCATCGTCGAACAGTAGAAGTCATAAGAAAAGCCTTGATCTAGTAATGGCTTCCTCATCAATATTAGCTTTTGACCACTAGTTGTCAGTACAAGCATTTGTGTTGACTAGTTACTGAAACCAGAACATTGTACTCTACACAGTAACACTGGAATCGGAGACAAAACAATCTCTATGCCAGATGAAAAGGAAGCCATCGCTGTTTTCACTTTGATCCCATAATCATTAGGGAATCTGAAGAGCCCCTGTGGGTCCGTGTTAATGACACAAATAACTAAATCCAACGCTCTGTTAGATTCTACTGCAGTTCCATGTCTTACACATTAAACATTGTAAATTATTCTCTCAATTTCCATTTTTCTTGTCTATATAATTGTAAAACTAAAGTAATTGGACATTTTCATTACATCTATAACATGTTTCAACGCTGACTTTCGGAATTTGGTGCGACCTGCAAAAACCTCAGCGCTGAAGGACAGTTTGGACTCTGCGATTAAAAGTATTTCTGATAGTGACAAAGTCTGTGTGATAAGCTCACTGCCAAGTGTGACCTCAAAGCTGGCACAGGGCAAGATTTTACACAGCGAAAAAGACAGCTTTATCGGCTAATCTGTAGGAGTTGTCGATTAAGCTGGACAAAGGTTAGGCTCCTGTGTTAACGTAATGTGTATAAACATCAGCAAGTAAAACTAATTACTGGGCTCATCCTCGTGAAGTAAATGAGTGAACTGAGGTGCGATGGTTGTGATGTCATTTCATATAAAGCAATAGAAAGCAAATCATGATGGTATAAAGGTATAAAAAGTATATTGTGGGTTTATAAATGTTACATGTGGAAGTAAGCTGTAAGTATCATAAACATGATAAAAGAGACATCTGAAGAAAGGCCATCCTTCCAGTAAGTAGATTTGAATCATTTTTATAATATGTATAACAGATTTTATGACATTGGGATCGAGGTAAAAAAAATTCCCCTGTTTTAGTTATAGTCAGCAAAAGAGGTTAAGAGTTAAAGGCCCAAAAATGGAAGCTTGGCAGCATTTGGAGCCATTGATTGATGCCTCACAGAATTAGAGATCCGTTTTATTCCCAAAATTTGTTAGGTCAGTTGGTGTCTGTGAAGTGTGCACTGCGATGGAGTGTTACCCCTTGGGCTGGTTCTTGCCTTGCACTCAGTGCTGCTGGTTAGACCCCCAACTCTCCGTTTGCCTCATCTGCATTCATTTTTAGTTTTCGAAATTAAATGAATGACTGAATAAGACTATATTAGACTATAATGCAAACATGTGTGGATGATGATGAAAGTATTTAAATTTAAATTGTATATGTTTATTAAAGTAGTACTCTGTTTTTAGCAAAGGAGGCTTTCTGACATTAATGTTATGGTAAATTAAAAAAAAGTTTAAGGAAGTAACTTTAGCCACTGAATACTAAGTAAACAATTTCTAAAAGTTTTTTATGTTTTGTGAAAGGGAGATGTTACAGTTCATGACATCAGTGCTGGATTGTTTTAAAAGTTACAAAGTGTTATGCTTAATTAATAGTGTTCAAAAGCACCACATCCAAGTACCAGCGTACTAATACAAACTTTTTAAATATGACATACGCACTGTTATATACTGGAGATTTTATTATAATATAAGTTCCATACATAGCAGTGTAGGAGAGTATTACGCTATGTAGCTCATGGTGGTTATCAAAATAGTCACATTTATTATTTTTTTAAATTAATATGTTCGTTATAAAAGTCCTTTCTGTGTGGAGTTATATCCTTCTGTTGTCCATCTGGGTTTTCTCTGGGTCCTCTAGTTTCCTCCCACAGTTCAAAGTCATGAATGCTAGGTTAATCCTTCATGTGTGAGCTTATGTGCCCTATAATTGGCACCCTGTATATGGTTGTTCCTGCCATGTCTCCTGTTTCCTGTGACCCTGATCAATAATTTAGGAGATGAATGACTGAATGAATGTTCATTATAGCTTTAATTGATAAATCATATCACATGAACTGTATGATCTGTTAAGTAATGTTAAAGAATGACTCTCCTTGTTGAAAGTATTATTCTTTCTTTCTTTTGTCTTTCTTTATTTCTTTTTATTTCTTTTTTTATTTCTTTATTTCTATGAACCCTTTCATTGACTTTATGAAATCAATACACCTGGATCAAAGAGGAGGGTTCGAACCTCTATCCTGTTAGTGATAGTCACGAACTATATACAAATAGCAGCACATTTAATTTTAAATGCACAATCTTGAACTATAATGTTAAAAACATCCTAATAATAATTGCGTCTAATCCTGATATAAATCCTCATAGAAGTGTCTCGGTGCTGTGTTTTATGTTGAAGTGACTGCTGTGTTTTAGGTAAAAGTATGGGTCAAAGTGGCCCTATGTTGAGCTTGATATAGAAGTAACTGTGCTGTGCTTTAGCTAAAGGTGAATCTGTGTTGTGCTTTATGTAACAGTAACTCTTTGCTGTGCTTTAGGTTAAGGTGTCTCTGCAATATGCTGTAGATAGAAGTGACTCTGTTGTGCTTTTGGTAGAAAAGCACAAAGCCACTTGCTAGAAGTGACTTGTGCTCTGCATTACTTTAGGCAGAAGTGACACTTTGGTGTACTGTGCTGTGCATTAGGTTGACATGACTCTGTGCTGTACTTTGCTGACATTGTGATATACTTAAGTTAGAAGCGATTATGTGCTGTGCTTTATGTAAAATTCTTTATGTACAATGCTTTCAGTAGAAGTGACTCTATGCTGTGCATAGAGCACGGCAAAAATTGACTTGGTTTTGTGCTATAGCTACAAGTGAATATATGTGCTTTGCATTGGAGTTAAGGTAACGACGATGCCGCTGTGCAGTGCTGCGTTGTACTGTCTTTAGTTAGACGTGACTTTGTGCTGATGTTTCAGTTTGTTCACTTTCAGAAATGGGCGGCCCGTGTAGTTCAGCCAATGAAAGCTTCCTTCTGTTTAAATAGCCGTCGTTCTCAGTTTCGCTCCCTCAGTTGCCTTGACTTGCCATCGCCATATTGGTCGCTCGGATGACTCGGTGTTTTTGTCTGTAGGAGTTACTACGAGACGTCGAGCCTCTGCACACTTGCGCACTAGATGCGCGCTTTTGCTATCGCGTCTTATCTTGCCATGCTGACTGCGCCGCTTTATCGAATTTATTTTGGAATGCGTACTTCCTCGAGCGACCGCTGTGTGAATCTGACCGCTTCGTTACGGGAACAACTGTGTGTTTTCTGAGCTCTTCTGTTCTGCG
>JAUZST010015819.1:0-10056 GCA_034779995.1 Parotocinclus haroldoi | reverse complement strand
AATGCTATTGTCACCATCTTCTCGACGAGAAGCCTTGGCTCGGGGGAGCCTACCTGTCCTTTTGCTGCTGGATACGTCATGGACGCCTGGGAGAACTGGCGGATCATGTGTTTGGCGCAACTTTCCGTTGAGGACATTGAGGATGTATTCTTATTCGGAACCATGATTATGGGGTTTCTGCTGATTGGATTAGGCGTTGCCCTGGTACATCGCAATTTTAAAAGTTCGATCAGCTGTTCAAAGCCCCTTACCACTGTCCAACATGATCGAGGGTGTGGGAAGAGCCGTAGGTACTCAGACTGTGACTGATGGATTAGATCTCGGAAGAGGCTATCGGTTCTGAACACCAAAACGGGATAATTGTAGAATTGAGAACCGCTATTCATGAGTTTTCTGTGTGGAAATTTTAGATCACTCGAGTCAAAACAAGCATATTATCTGGTTTTCGGCACCCATCTTATCTGCTGGGTAAACTTCTCCAGAGGATTCCGCTGCTATGGAAACCTGTACCCCCCCCTTCTTTCCTAAGACTGCTGGGGCGTGGCCTGTATGGAAGCTTTCCCCACTGTGCTATGGACACGGACTGGTGCTCCCCCTCTTTTCCAACCTATGAACACACCTCCCATTTGTGCTTCTCCCCCACAGTCGCACCGTGACGGGTCTGTGTGAGCGCTCTAGGTAGCTGATATATGCCGGATGGCTGCTGTGTTTATCCTTAATCCCTTTCTCCTTTCCCCGTGGCTAGTCTTTCGTCAAATGTCATTATATGTTCATATGTGCTAAGGAGTTTTTTTTTTTTTTTCGTGCTCTCATACTGTACTTTTTTTTTCAGAGGACAGGCTTTTTTAACTCCTTTTTTTAAACTTTCCCGATGTTTAGCATATTCTAGTTTCCTAAGGTTACATTTTCCTGTCTTGTGTCCCCCCGCCTCAACCCCCCCCCCCAAACACACCTTGTTATGCTGTATGTTTGGATGGGTTGACGGTTCCAGTTTCGCTGTATATTGTACCTGCTATAATGTAAATGTGACAATAAACTCAAATCAAAATCAATCAAACAAAGAGTGAAAAATGTATATATATATATATATATATATGGTTTTTCCTTGCCACTGTCAGTTTGGGATGGTCTTTTAAGATAATATAACATTTTAAAGCTGCTTTGAGACAATGCTCAATTGTAAAAAGCGCTATCAAAATATCTTCGATTTGACATGAATATATGTAATCTAATGGTGGCCTAAGACTTTTGCACAGTATTATATGTAAAAGAAATCTTCAAATTGGATTGGAGAGCCAAAATATTCTTAATAGGAATGTATACATAGCAGATGTCGACTATTTGGCACAGCTTATTATTTACAATCTGCCTTTTTTATTTGTGTATGGTAGTGTTAGTGTTACATTTAATTGTATTCTAAAGTCTAATCAGCCAGTCACATCCTTCTCATTCTTGTTGAGGGCTTTTACTTGCAGAATGGATTGTATTACAAACCTTCTTCCCAACCAGAGTGGAAAAGCCACAGCGCTTAGATGTCAACCGCACCTTGTTGCAAGTCATTCTCATCACAAAGTGTGTTAATAGAAATGCTTAATCCTCTCTTTTGAATATGAAGTTCATGACCATTGTGTTAAAGAGAGCATGCTCCCCTACATCCGGCTCGCTTTTTGTCCTTTAATTCCCTCTCTTCAGTCTGCAGTGAAATACAAGTTATGACGCGAGTCGCCAGTACATGTGAGCTGCGGAGCATGAAATTAGCTTAAGTGGCAAAAAGAAAAGACAAGGCAAGGGAGGACGTCTCAATAAGGATAATGCAGCTGACTAGCTGCTTCAGTTCAAGCCACGCAACTTTCCTCTTATTTATTTATTTTTTGCTCTTCTTTTATGTTGAAGTGTGAACTGTTTGAATACGCACTGAACTGGGACAAAGCTTCGATCGCATGGGGACTTATACAAGAATTTTATAATGCATTTCGCACACATTCAGGCAAAATTATAATGAACAAATATTTTATTAATTAGCCTGACTTTACATTTAGCAGGCTCTTATCCGGAGCGACTTACTGTGGCAGCTTGGCAGAGGTGGGATTTGAACCCTGGACCAAAAGGTCCCCAGTCCAGTACCTTAACCGCTAGGCTACCGCAGTCCCAATAAACTCCTTTTCATGTTTCTTCTCCTACGTGATATGGCAGATCTGAAATTAATTCCGTGTTCAGTTCGACAATGCGTATGGTAAGCTCGGATTTATTTGTATTGTTTTCAGGAATCAAACATTTTGTTATCATACACAATATAATGGAATGAATGAAGGCTTCTGCATTTTCCATTCATAACCACCCCCCCCCCCCATTCCATCGCGGTTAAAAAGTGATGCTCTTGTCCCTTTTCATTTCGCATGAGCATCACCCGTCATGTGACTCGGTTTTAATAATTGCCTTGTATGTACGACACAGATTTAATGGAAGACAAGCTCGAGGGCAATCACAGCAGTCATTGTCTGCAACAAAGCATATTAATGCGACTGCGAGCAGCTCTGACTGATGCGGAGGTAAACAAGTGCATTGACACCCACTTCTAGAAGCTTCTTTTGTGTTGCCAGCACACGCCGGCCTTGATTTGTGCGACGATTAGCATTTTAATAATCAGACAACGCACGGAGAATTAACGAGTCGCGGCCTTCTGGAGAGTCGGAACAGTTGGTGTGTTATTACGCAATCAAAAACAGGGCAGGCCGGGCCTGCGCGGCTCTGAATTCAACAGATACGACAATAACTCAAAACACATTCGAACAGAGATAACGTTCCGTTTTTTCTTTCCTCTCACTTTTTATTAACCTCCCCGTGTGTCTCTCACCTTGCCCACACTGACACGAATGCTTTTGAAAACACTTTTGCTCAAATGCGGCCTTTAATGACATCGTTTCAGACCGCTGAAAACACACACGCCATCCAGAGAGCTCTAGGCTCGAAGACGATGCTTGATGGAAGCAACAATGCACTGATTGACAGTGCTAGGAACAACACGGAGGATCAGCCAGGTGAAACAGAGACTCGGCTGGTGTGTGAGTACTACCTACAATAGGACGGGATAGGGAACATATACTCGCACGCGCACACGCGCACACCAATTAACACTCGTGAGGACACCAGAGTAAACCCGCATGGACACAGGCGGTTCATGGAAAGACCCAGGTCGGTCCATCTGGTCTCAAAACCAGGACCTTCATGCTGTGAAATAAACCACACGCATTAAAAAGTCTCTCAACACATCAACTGACTTGAACAGTCTCAAGTCCAAATGTGAGCTAACGAGCAAACGAGCATACGTTTTGTTCCTTTATTTGGCATCTTTAATGTTGCTATCGGTATCAGTGGCCGGTCAGTCAATGCCAATTTAGAGTAATCAATTAACCTAACATGCATGTCTTTGGACTGTGGGAGGAAACCGGAGTACCCAGAGAAACCCAAGCAGACACGGGGAGGACATTCAGACTCCACACCTTCTACTGTCACTGCAGATATCTAATGCTAATGCTACACCCACACCTGCCACTAACCTTAATATCAGTTACCTGAAGCATTTTCTTCCTCTTTTGGTTTTTCAACAGGCAAAAAAAGCAGTTTTCCTCATGAAGGAATTCAGAACACATTTGGACAGAGACAACATTCCATTTCTCGCTCCTCTCACTTGTTATTAATCTCTCCGGGCGTCTCTCACCTTGTGCAATCACCTTGCCTAATATGGATATTTGTAAAAAACACTTTTGTTAAAGTGTGACCTTTACTGGCACCTTCCTGGACCGCTAAAAAACAAACACGCGATCCGGCTTTAATTTGAAACCTAGCTTTTGTAGAGGAGATTTTTCATTCTGTGACCGGCTCATGAATCAGATCCTGTCAGGTTATTCAGCTTCATCACTTCCAAAAGCCATATTTAGCTGGCTCTACAGCTCCTCGAGACACTGTATAGTCATTAGTTGCATTTGAAAGCAGTTCTGCATCATAATCCATCCAAAGAAGGCACCGGCTGGGTTTTATTGCTGAGCGTTGCCATCTTGGATGGTGTGCAAGACATACAACTCCATAGTGTAATCCTCCTGGCTTAGTTAGCAGGCTAAATGTAGGTGTTTTTGTCCTTATTTCCTAATTTTATTCACATTGGAAAGCTTTGAAAACACCATTATGGCATCAAATGTATCTAAAGGATATATCGCGTATGGGACAGTTTTCTTCCCTTGCTTCCCCGCTCTCGTTAACATTACACAAAACTGACAGAAAATTACAAGCAAGCCTCTGTGCCATGGTGCTCACATAGCCACAAGGCACACTGGGATCCCCAATCCAAACATGTCAACCATTACCTCCTGCAGCAGGCGTGTTAAAGCTGTAAAAGCATGTTTAAAGCAGTGTTAAAGGTGCAGCTTTGAAGTTCATGTCAATTTGTCTACTGATGATAAATAGGATCAATTACCGGGCTCAAAGAAAAGAGCTGATTAATGGTCCTTGGCTTCTGAATTATGACTAATGCAAATGGTTGAGGCGGAGAGCAGTTGCTGGAAGTGAGAGTGAGAGAGAGTGAGAGAGTGTGAGAGAGAGAGAAAGAGAGAGAGAGAGAGAAATCTAAAACTAAAAAGAAAGTCGCAGATTCCCGAGATGCAAATCATTTCAATATAAGATAGGAGGCTGCATCATTTGTAGGTCAAACCTAGTTTTGCTTTTGTTGTGGCCCTAGACTACGTGAAACAGGTTGCTGACTGACATGGTCGTTGACTGGACATTACCACATTCACGCAATCTTTTTGTTGCTATGAAATGTAAATCTAAATTCCATTTTCACACGAAAGAACGATACGTGCAAACAATGCGTTAATGTGCCAGAAATAACAAGGCCCAAGAGAACTATGGGTAGTCGAATCGACTGAAACGTTTGTTTGACTGACAGCGTTAGGAACGACACAGAAGATCAGCCAGATGAAACAGACCTGGCGAGTGTGTAAGTACTACTCACAATAGGACGGGCACATGCGAGCAGCATTTCTTTCAACAACTTGTTTCACAAATAAGCAGTGGAAAGTCATATAAACGCAATTTCGCTCATTGTCTTATGACTGCAGGGAACATACGCTCACACACTTATACACACTAAGGACGCCTTCAGAAACACCAATTAACCGAACGCTCGTGCCTTTGGACTGTGGGAGGAAAGCCCATGTGGACACAGACTCTACGTAGAAAAGACCCAGTTCGCTGGGGTCGAATCCAGGACCTTCATGCTCTGAGGCAAGCGACTTGTATAAAAAAAAGTTGCCGACTTAGAACAGTCTCGGGTCCAAATGTGAGCTAATGATGAGTTAGTGAGTTAGTTACACAAAAAAAAACCACACACAAGTTTGTCTCTCTATCACCGTGGGGAACTTCTACTGACAACTTGCTGGAGTTTCCTATCGTTGTGTAACAGATACATGGCAAACACACACACACACACACACACACACACACACACACACACGCACGCACGCACGCACACATACACACACACACACACACACACACACACACTGTTGCCAGAGCCCATGCTTATAGAAACAAGATCAAAACAAGGGACTTACTACAATGTGAGAGAATTATCACTTGATCAGTTAGTTCAAAAAATGACTAACTTCTCATGCACTAGGTACTCACGATTCCACTCAGTCTTACATGCTGGGGACTCGAGTAATGGACTTGCTGTCAGAGGTGCCACTTTGGTCCGTGTAACCCGGCAGTCCTTTAGACCGTGTTGCTATGATGAAAGACTCCTTATTCCAAAAGGCTGCGTTGAGCCTGACAGTATTAGCAGGGCTTTACGTTTATACAAAGCATTATCGCCAACTAATAACGACAGCTCAGAATAAAACATGCTACGGTCTGGCTGCTCGAGACCGGATAAAAACTCACGTGCCAGTCAGTCATCTTGATCTTCATTTCATCTGACATTGTGTTTGAAGGCCCCATGGGAAAAACTTTGATTTAGATTAGTGGTTATATTTCATTTATGTATGGTTATATTCTTATATAATGCAGCAGGCATTTCACAGAAGAATCTAAAACCACAATTCGTACGGCCTAACCACAAATTCAGTCTGACATTTAGAGCCCCGACACTAGTGGGAGCAGACGTTAAGTGAACTTTACATCAATCGCCCAGGGTACTAAGACGTGCTATGCTAGACCGTTGTAGGAGATAACCGATGCGAGGAGGAAATAACACTTAATCGGCATCGAACACACAAGTTTCGACTGATTTACTCATGATATGTAGAGTCCCAGTCAAATATGTCGCAATCAAAACGAACATGCTGCCACGGCGACCGCGTTTCCCTGCACACACCACTCAGTTCGCATCAGATCCTACATCACACACTCCAACAACGTCTTTTGCTCTTACTAGTACAAGTTAGCTCTCTAGCTTTTGGTTATCTCTCTCTGGATTAGGGGTGTAACGATACACTCTGCTCAGGATTTCATTACATTCACATTTTTTTTTAACAGTTATCGATCTTTTCTTTGTTTTCCCGAAGTGTAAACAATGCAAGACAATGCACATTCTCGGTACAAGTTTTTTTTTTAACTTAAATCTTTAGTCCAATGCAATAAAAAAAAGAATTAATATAATCAAAGTGTTCTATCGTATCGTACCTTTGGTCCCTTGCAGTTAAAAGAAATAAAAGTTTCTCTGAGTGCGGGATATGTGCCTGTGAGCATGGCATTGATGGACGTGATTGCACCCTCTGGTGCTAAAAAAATGCCACTGCATTAGATGGGGTAATAAACGAGAAAGCTTCTTGAAAGAAGTTTCTTCTGTGAAAGAAGTTCACAGAAAGTTCTCAGGGCCTTCTCGCTGTGACCCACTGAGACACTGTGCCACCCTTATTTTGTTTAAAATAACATATTTATATAAAAAAAAAAACATATAGTGTTGGTCAGGAGGAAAACAAGCCATCCGAGCCAGAATTTCAAAGGGTTTTGAAATGGTGCCAGACGTGCCATCAAACTAGATTGAATATACTTATAATAACAGCTATATAACTAAGTAACAACAGCATGTGGGTGATTTCCCATTTCAAACTCCAATTCCATGGATGAAACGTTATTTGAGTTGCAGTGCAGAAACGTATGTCTGCGACACATTTGTCCCACCCTGCCTTAAACCCATACCTGGGTTTAGATGTTCCTCCACAACAGCATCACTCTACTGGTCTTCATCAACAGAAACCAGTCCCACCAGAGTACAATAGCTCCCTCCATCATTTAGTTATTAGGAGACGATGCGCCTCCAATAACTTACCTCTGAGGACTCAATATCTTAAATCTATCTAATTCTATTTTATTATTGTACAGTGTTATTTACTTAATTTTACCATGACTACAACTTAATTATTTCCAATAACATCTAGGCCACCCAAGGAGGTCGGATCTCTTTTTGAGTCTGGGTTACTTCCTTCTATATTCAGGGAGTTTTTCCCAGCCACTAGGCTTACTCAGTTTGGGATTGGCCTTTTAAGATCAAATAATATTATATAATATTATGAAGCTGCTTTGAGGCAATGTTGTAAAAGGCGCTATGGAAATCCATTTTACCTGCTTACACAACTACAAATGTAGGCGTGTAGGCACGACACGTACAGTGGAGGCGCGGTGCTTTTAGACGTGGGGGTACCGTGCTCTCCATGAGGTCAGCCTGCTCACATTCCGTCCTCTCTCAGTTTTAAGCACGCTGACAGCTGGTATTCAACCTCTGCACCTGTTCCTCTTCCTTTTTGTCTTTTTGTCTCTGACTCTATGAAAGATTCGCACCATATACAGAGCTCTTCCTGTACGCCCCTCCCTCACACTGAGCCCATTCATATCAGCGAAGCCTGATTCAGTCGATGTGTGCTGCTACAGAGGGTTTTTCACTGACGACTGAGGGATCAAAACCAATCTTTTGCGGGGTCAGGTTTTATTCTGTACAACCAATCACTAACCTGAAAAGCAAGCCTAACGGATTAAACAAGGGTTACCAAGTCTGATGGGCTGAACTGAAAACCCTAACAAGCCTATGTGGATAAACTGGTATTGATGGTCAACGTTTGGAATATGGCAAATGGGACCTTGAAAAAAAAAATGGCTATTTCTATTGAGTCCCCTGTCATGGAATTCCTCTTTACGGCATCTCTCCAGACTGCCCATAGTCCTACGATGCCTACGGTGCATTCTCCCACAGGCTTTCCATTGGGATTTAGATCAGGGAACTGAGATGACCATGGCAAAATCTTTTCTAATCAGTAATGCCTTTTTGGGTTGATCATTGTGGATCCAGTGACCACCTGTTTTTAGTTTATTGGCAACACTTTATTTAAACTTTCACTTCATAGGCATTTCATAGAGTCCATGTCGTTATGGGATCTAACAAAATCCCCAGTGCTACTGAAGGAAAAAAAAAACAGTCCCACAAAAAAACACAGATCCTCCACCATACTTATCAGTGGGTAACAGTGACCTTGAGTGCTTGCTACCAAAACGTTTTTATTTCATTCAAAATATTCAGAATGGGGTCGTGGTCAATACAGAGCCAAACGTCAATGCCAAATTAGAGACACCAATTAACCCAACACGCATGTCTTTGGACTGTGGGAGGAAACCGGAGTACCCGGAGTAAACCCACACAGACACGAGGAGGACATACAGACTCCACACAGAAAGGACCCAGGCCGCCCCGCCCTGGGATTGAACCTGGGACCTTCTTGCTGTGAGGCAGCCGTTACTATAATCTTATTAATTAAGTAACTATGTTTCATTGTTGTATCCGGCCAATTCTTCCAAGCTGCCCGAGGAGTCCAAGGTTTGGGGTTCAGTAAGAGTTCAGTAGGGTGTATGGTCACCCAAGAGTGTCAAAACACACTGACGGTGATGGGACATGGACAGGATCAGATTATCCAGCAGTTCTTGTGGGATCCTGTTTATTCAATTTTGAAATCTCCCTTAATTTTTGTGAGCAGTGTAACCAAAGTGTTATATTTTGTTCTTATTGATCATTTGGCTTATCTGATGATATTTTGGCTCATATTTATGCAGACATGTCGACTGGTACATGCATATCTGAATATCTACACATACTTTACAGCATCTGAACAAACACAGTGCAGGGCTAGCAAGTTGAGAACCTGGACAGGAACCGAGCAGGAACACGTTTTAAATAAAAAAAAAATAACTGGAAGGTAATGGAAAGGTTGTGGTTTCTGCAGGCAGACCAACCTGCCCCAGTCCATCAGCAGTAACGAGCTCTCAGCCGCCGCTAGCCTTCCCCTCATTATCCGTGAGAGAGACACAGAGTACCAGCTTACACGCATCGTGCTCTTCGACAGGCTCCTCAAGGTGAGTGCTTCATCCATCCCACACCTCCATCCATCCATCCATAATGGAGCAAACGCAGGACTTCCTTTCGGATCGTCCTCATTAGACCGCAGGAAAGGAGTAGCCTTATGTAACGTCGTTCTGCTTGGATTAAATGGGATAAGTTGGATAGACGTACAGCTGCTGAAAGTTTGCCCGATGTTTCCTTCAGGCTTATCCATATAAGAAGAACCAGGTGTGGAAGGAAGCCAGGGTTGATATTCCTCCACTGCTTAGAGGTCTGACCTGGGCTGCTTTACTGGGAATAGAGGTGAGAAAGGAAGGTGAAGAAGAAGAAAGCTTTATTGTCATTGTACCTGGTGCAATGAAATTCTGAGTGGTACCTCTCACAAGAACAACACAACATTAATATAAGTAATATAAAAGCAGTACAAGTGTATTGTACAACAGCACAGTGTTGTTACATAAAGTTATAGTACTATTGTAATAGTATAAAGTATAGTGTGATACAATGTATACTGTATTTTTTTATTTTATTTTATTGAGGAGTAAAAAAAAGGCATTACAATAAATAAATAGAGCTACAACGTATAGCATTTTACACACTTACACACAAAAAAAGAACCCCCGCTGAAATTTAAATATCCTCAAGAATTTTTCCCCCTTTTTCTTTCCCTAAAT
>JAUZST010015818.1:0-10056 GCA_034779995.1 Parotocinclus haroldoi | reverse complement strand
TCTATGACTAGTCTTGAGATGAACTTGTGTATGGATATAACCTTGTGTGCTAAAATGGCCACTGATGGCAATCGCGATGTTAAAGAAGATAAATAAACAAACAAACAAACAAACAAACACTAATGTCAGTGTCTCATAGACACAATGTCCCATGAAGCTTACAGTGTATTACAAACTTTATATATTATATAGCTTTATTGCAGCACAGATTTAGTGAATTGTAGTGTAAAGTACATTTACAGACTCTTTACAGTAAATATTTGCAATATATAGAGTGGGAAGCACTATTATTGTACACTACAGTAATATAGGTTAAAGCAGTGTATCTTATCTGTACTGTAAAATACTGTCATTTTAGTCTGGACCACATAGGATTGCAAAAAAACACTCAGAGGTGAAAGAGGACAGCATTTGTGCCAAAATGACAGGTACTTAACAGTTAATTGCAGATTAGAAATGGGCGTGCTAACCGTGTATAGTGCTTTCGTGAGCATTTTCAGGTAGTGTCACCATGATCTGACTTTTCTGCATTGGAAAACACAGAGTGAACCTCCATAATGAAAACATTTGATTTTGATGTCACTGAGACTTTCATTGACATGAACACTTACTTTTGAGGAATAAACTACCCATTTTGAGCAAGTAGTACACTTTTGCAGTTATCCACTACGTTTTGTACTAATTGTTTTAAGGAATGCACTTACTGTTGTGCAGATGTTAATAGTGATGTGAGAAATGCACCACAGCAACTGACAAAAACTGTACTCTGTACTTTACATTGTCATTTTTCTACACCTCTATGAAATACATACAGATAGTTCACTGTAAGCTGAACTTTCCTACATATGATGCTGGTTTGTAGGTCTCTAAAACAGTTGCTCGCCCACTTGGATGGAAGGCTCTTACTTTTTAGAAATACATGTACACTGTGCATTTAAGGATTTACAGGAATGTAATGTGATTTTTGTGGTCTTCAGACATCAGTACTTGGGGATCCTCTACACTTGAGCCATATATCCACCTAGATAAAAGATTCTTATTTTTGAGGTGTGTCTGTAGATTGATCCTCATATATAACTGGACTTGGGCTGGAATTGCCTGTCCTGTAGCGACACCTACACAGAAAAAGCAATGGATATATTTCCATTCGTAGTGCAGGATCAATTTGTAGGCACTGTGGATTGCCATTAAAACCCATACCCTAACCAATGACATTCACATGGTGCCATTTTTATAATCTTAGCTACGAAATGAAAGCCGTTTTTCTTTTAAGAGCCAACATGCATCCCAAGGCTAGACAATCTCATTATTAAAAAGGACATAAGTTTCTAGTGCAAGCTGTGTTTGAAGATAGAAGAACTGGGGTGGTGCTTAGAACCAGAAACAATGTTTGTCATTGCCAAAGGCTCTGCTTTCTGTTTCAACTGAATTAATTAGGCGATGTACAAGAAACGTATTTTAGTTCATAACGAAACAGTGCAGCTCTGATGTGTGGGCATATTTAATGGTGAAAAAAGTGGGATAAAAACAGCTTTACATATGTCAAATGCACTTTTGCATAACATCTTAGAAACGCTAATCTGTATTAAGCCCTGATGTTCATACAAACGTACTACTGTTTTATATACCAGTAGTCTTAAATAAAATATTCAAATAATATCTTGTTTGGTGACATAACACAAGGTAGCCAAGCCTGGGTTTGGAACACAAAACATATGGGACATTATGGGAATGTGCTCCATATAAAATAACATTTCAGTCCATTCTTTGTGTCTAAACCTATCAATCGTGGGCTGCTGATAGCTTTGCTCCTATTACCAGCCTCAGCCTCTCATCTGTCTATACAGTAGATCTGGCATAGATCTGTCATAATGGCAGAATAACGTGGAGAAAGAGATGTGCTGTGTGATTATAGCTCACTTCTGAGGAAACTAGGCACTCATCAACATGTCTCACTTCATGGATTCACATGGAAATGATATATGAAAAACATCACATCATCATAAACAATCATAATAAAATAAAAATAAAAATAAAAGAATAAAAAATCCCCAGCTAATGCAAGCAATGAAATGATATTGGTCAAGAGCAAGTTCTTCTCTATAAACTTATACACGACGCTGCACGGTGAATTGAGAGTGTATCAGCACTCCCACTCTGAATGATGTATGGAGAATGTAAGCATCTCTGTGACTTACTGACCAATCAGTTTTTCTCCATGTTCTCCGCCTGCCAGCCCCACCCCATCTCTGAAGAACGTGTTCCTGTTTTTAAGCTGATTTGTTGTTGATTTATAATGTCATTAGAGCCTCGATTTAGTATCTCATTAATATTACTTATTCTGAAGCTCCACAAATGGGCGTGATTCGTCTGCATCTGGGTTCAACGCACTCAATTAATGGAGTCTGAGTGGTAATTGAGTCTCGGCACTGAGCAGCAATAATTCAGCCTCGATTGATCGTGTCGAGCCTGAACCCGCACACTGAGGGGAGGTCCCTGCGTGAGCATCTAGCTGTTGATTGACAGGTTAATGAGGCTTATAATCACGCATGTGGCCTAATGATAGTGTCAGTCTGATGCATGACTCCATAGGCTGGAACAAAAAAAAGTTTGAAGGTTTAGTACTTTGCCATATTTGCGATGAAATTCCCACATGACGTATTGACACAGAGTCAAAGGAACTCTGACTTGATCATTATAATAGACTGCTAAGCTTTGGCTGGGTTCTACTGCACTAGCTGTAATTATGCAAAACTTCAAACAAGGCAAACTCTTTACGTATGCTCCAGATGGAGGACCCATGAAGCCATTGGAATTAACTACAGAAATCAGCCTTGATTTAAACTGTTGTTTGTAAAACTCAAATAGATCCAGAATCTATAACCATTCCACTTTACCCTTCCCTCAAGGATGGTGCTTTAGATTAAGGCTGCAGTTCAGACTGTTGCTCGTTGCATAAATATGAGTCCTGCCCAGACGCTGGCCATGCTGAGGAAGCAAGTGAGGCATAGCTTCATAACGATCCTTTAAAGACCCAAAAGCCCATTAAGACATTATGCTCCCAAAGCAGAGGTGACCCTCCAGTCATTACAGGTTTAACAGAGCCATTGCCACTCAGATAGTCATTATCTGCAGGCGAGATGGAGCCGAAGCGATGGTTCTGTAACGATTATGTTCGTTAAAGTTGTACCTAAAAGAGTAAAAAGTAATAACCCACCACCTGGAATCCACGGTAGAAAAACGAACATTGCGGTGAGCGTTTCCTGACGAACAGGTGGGCTGTATTAGGAATGTGCCGAAGACTTTCTGTAGGTGTATTAATTAAAGCTAGAGCACATGCCTTCCACCGAAACTCACGATTGTAACCTTGGATAAAATGAAACACTTGTTTTCTTTTAACCATTACAACATTCTCTAATGTAACAAAAACAATTCATGTTTAAGTCAAAAATTCTTCTACAAACCCAAATTAGATAAAAGTTGTACACTGTACAGAAAATGGAAAATAAGAAAAATAAAACAACCAAACAAAACAACTAGTAATGACGTGATTTTGAACACGTGATTGTAATTATGATTTACTACAAAAGCAGCATCCAGGACGACAAGATAAAACATTACAAAGGCATTAAGAGTGTACAGGCCTGCCTGCAGCCCTGACCTGGCCCTAATACAGAATGTGTGGATTAAATGGAAATGACAAATGTGACATCAGGGGTGACCACTGGCTCGGTGGGTAGCACTGTCGTGTCACAGTGAGAAGGTCCTGGGTTCAGGACTGGGTTCAATTCTACGTGGAATTTCCATGCTCTCCTGAGTTAATCATTTGCCATCCTCAGTGGCAAATATACTTTAAGTGTGATGAAAAGAAATGTGAACATTACAAAGTGGAAGATGCTTTATGGTCCCAACGTTTTTGGAATGTGTTCCAGGCCTGAAATGCAGGATGTGTATTAACAAATGAAATGAATTTAACCAGATGAAACATGAAATATCTTGTGTCCATCCTCCTGATTTGGTGTTGTAAATTTAAATAAAGCATTCTGGTTTATGTATTTTTATTCTGCAGCAGATGGTGAAGATACTACAATAAGTGTTATATTATAAATATAAGGCTTGTCATTATCAGGCAAATATGTAAACCACTTTCATATGCTCTGCATTCCATTCTCCTACATAGTGGGTTTCATCACATCAGATATGGCATGATTAGAATACTTTTCAAATGTCAGGCTGTTTTCGAATCCTTACCAAAAGCAGCAGTAGCAGCAGCAGCAGCAACAGCAGCAGCAGCACTGTGTTGATGATAATAAGCTGGAGATTTTTCTCATTTCATGAAATATTCATTAAATCCAACAGTCATTCAGTGGGAAAATATCTATAATAGTTGCTTTTCAAGTCAGAAATATTTTTACATTCAGTACTGGCTCACATTAGTCGTTTGTACTCATGAAAATGTTTGATACCGCCAGTGATTTACGACCGGGCGCATCACGATTCAAGATGAATTGCCACACACTGCCTGGTTAGATTGATTTAGTTTATTTCTATCCTTGGAAAAGAAAAGCTTATTTATGAGTGGTGTGATCAGATGTAATGGGCAACAATAAAACAACATGCCCATTACATTTGCTGGAATCAATTTTCAGTTGGCATAGTCAAAACAGAGCCTTTCTTCGCTTAAACATTATGAAGTGTCATTCAGGACGGACGGATTTTTGACACTAACGTTAAAGGAATGCAACATTCTGGCATACAGTGTTTCTACCTAAGAGTGGTTTAAAATTAGAACTCCCCCTTTCTCTGAGAAAGGCTTGAAGTATTCAGTGAAAAATGATATCTAAGCAGAAAACCTATCCAGTGTTATACTGAATCGCATGTAACCTTAATGGCAATGCTTAAGACGTTTGTAATCCTGCCTTGCCTCCCAGACCTTATTAAGTTAACTTATGTGCTATATCTGGTAATCTACACAATGTAACTCAAAGTTTGGGGAAACCCAAAATTACATCCTAAAAGTTTGTGCCTCTTTTCTGCTGCAACAGCATCTACACTCTTATGAAAATCCTTTCCAAATTAATTTGGAACATGCCTGTGATCATGAACACTAATGTTGGACAGTAATCTCACAGCTCAGAACCCTGTGTCAGCAAGGTCTCATCAAGTTTGGCAAACCATTTTCGAAGATGAAAAAATAAACTTGATGAACCGACTTACCTGAGGATCATTTTGTTGTTTGTTTACTTAAAATCAGACAGGAGAACAGTTATAGTGATGGTCAGACACACTGACACTGGGGACAATTTCGAGCAAACAATGAACCTAACACATTTGGGAGGAAACTTGAATTTATCCATAATAACTCTCCCCCCCAAACTATGAAACCGTGTACGTGGGATTTACTGACTTGTTCTGGACAACACGTTCAAGTTCTAATATAGGTCTGTGGAGATGCTTGTATTTATGTATATATACTTCATTCTATAAACCTGTTCGCAGTGAGCATGTCCAAAATGGATCATGGTGGCACAGCAGTTAAGGTACCAGACTGAAGTACTGACAGGAAAATCCAGAGCATAATTTACAGCACTGACAAAACTGACACTTATGGGCTCTTGCTTAAGGCTCTTAACCAAGTATAACTTAATATATTATGAAATTGCCAGATTAGAGTTGTGAATAACAGCTTTGAATAAGAGTGTCTGCTAAATACCTAAAAGGAAACATAGATTTAAATAAAAAAGAGGGATTCATTTTTGCAATGCAAAAAGGAAATCATGTCCATCGTGGCAGTATTATTTTCATTCTCTTTGCCTTCTAATGCAACTGCATTTTTAAACAGGGCATCATCATACATCATATATGGAATATCTTATGTTCCTCAAGGGAGTCTGTATTTGTATAGCACTTTTCTTTCTCACACTACACACTACACACACACACACACACAACACACACACACAAAGTTGACAAATGGTGCATGATAACAGGGTCTCAGCCTAGCCTTTCATATCTGCATATGGGCAGATCACTTCACACTATCTCCACAATAATTTTTCTGGTCTGCTCGTACATGTTGTACGTGTCCACTCATGACAAGACAAACTCAAGACAAATCCTTTGTTAATTTTAATTCAAAGGGAGGCAAAAGCTTGAAGAAAAGAAAACGATTTATTACTGTGTGCTATTATTAACAGATTCTTGTTTTGATATTTTAATACAGTGAGCTTGTTTTTTACTCCGAGTGTCAGATAGCATTTATTTATATTTTAACTTCTAAATTTCCTTTAATTGCAGGGGACTGGTGTTTTTTGTTTATACAAGAAAAAGTGCATCGTTCACAGTAACAATGCCCTTAAAAATTTGATTTATTCGCAGCTCTGTCCTGCCTAAAACTGAAATGCTGAATACACTGATAGGACGACAAAGCTTTGTTCGTTTTTGTTTATGTACTTTTTTGCATTATTATGTGTTCTAGCTATCTCACATGAATAGTGATTACAGATCATTTGTTACTTGTCTATGAATTGATTCCAGGCTATTTTCACTGGTGATCTGTTGCTGCTCAAATGAACACTGTTGTACAGACCGACATAGATGTTTTTTTTTTTTTTATACATGTTTTGGCTAGACACCTGATATTAAGTCTATTTAACTGTTGCAACTGTCACCTCTATTTCCAGCATTCCAGTTTCCTTCTCAGATGCTTTCGCGTGCCCCTATGTATTAATTCTTTTAATTGGCTTTGTATTTTCTTAATCACATTTCGAACCCTTGCCCAAAACCATGCAGTTTTAACATTAGTTTGTGCCTGAAATTCAAGCATGTGGTTGTGTTGGATCTTTGGCCAAGCCTGGCATGAACGCTCTTTTTTAATACTTTATATCCGTTTTGTCAAAATTTGGGTGCATATATACCAATTAGAAGGCATCTCTTTTCTTGTGTACTATATATAATTTTTGTGAGCAGTATCTATAGAAAAATGGTTATGGGCACCCCTTTCTAATTAGTAAGATCTGTCTTTCAATTTGTAACACATTCATGATATATAGCAGACATTTCTGGTTTCAGACAGAATGGGTAGTGCTGAACGCCTCAGTTGCCTCGAAATATGGAACATTTAAAGGTTTATGCTTCCAACAAATCAGCTCATCAACTGTCTGTCTTGCTCTTTCTGTAAGATTGGTTTGGCAACTTTGATTGTGATCTTGGCAGGCTTGCCCAGACTTTTCAACCCTGTTAGGCGCCTTGAAAATGCACTGGAATGCCACAAGTGAGCCAGGATTTATTATCCAGCATCATTACCTGACAACAGAGTAATGTTTCAAAATCTACTAGACAGCCCTTTAAAAAAAAAACAAAGCATGTTGTACCAGCAAAGGTGGGGGCAAGCTACAAAATATTTCGTCTATCTAGTATACCATCAAATAAGCTACCTACCCAATGTTTTATGAGCTCAGGCAGATAAGCAAATCCAGACTGGTTTGCATTTCTTAATGTTACAATATGAAAACAGTGGTTTGTGTGGTAATTCAAGTTTTATTTCAGTTCTGATTACAGATAAACAGATACAGTGACATAGTTAGCTTATTCCCTGATCTCACCCTGTCGCTGTCATTTTTCAGAAACATGGTTGGTTAAACAATCATTCCTTGTTCCAATCTAAGAAAAGCAGCTAATTCCAGTTTGTCCATGTAGTTTTCAGTAGCATGTCCCACATCAATCTGCCCCCGAGCTACTTGTAAGCACAGGAGACAAAAAAGAACTTGTAGAGCATTAGATTCTAATATTTGCAAGGAGTCAGACCTTGGCTAATATTATGCTAAATAATGGAAAGTGCACAGAGATGAGGTGTGCTTGAAATCCTACAAAAAATAATTTAGCAATTGCTCCTTGTTTTCTAGGAATTGTTAAATGCACTCAGTCAAGTGATAGAGCTGTGAGAGAAACCAAGCAGCACTGGCAGGTCCACATTACAGTCTGGGTTTTAGCCAGGAATGTAAAATGGCATCAATTACAGACACAATAGTAACATCGCAGGCAGCTGTTTCAGTGCAAGGCCATTATGGGGGACCAGGGACATGAGAGGTGAGAGTGCACAGTAAAACAGGAGCCACTGAGCTCAAATACATGACCAGTCAGTCAAGGGCTATAAGCTATATCACCCACTAAATGTCGGTCAGTGTTCCCACAGGGTGATTGTTGATTGGTGACACGATCTTTTGGTCTGTTCCCTGTGGTGGAATGGTGATGAAATGGCATCAACAGAGGCACAAATGCAGGGCGAGGGACAGCGTAGCTCCTATGAGAGCCGCCGTTTGCATGGTGCACGATGTGGGATGTCCGTGTCCGGCCGGTGAAGAGTCACAACACTGATCTGCAATGAGGTGTAAGAGAAGGATTGGGAGACAGATAAAGTAGGCAGCAGATGTGAGCCCGAGTTAGGAGGTCATGACAGGAATTATTTATCACCCAGATCAAGGATGTGGAGAAATGAAAAGCGGCGAATGCAAGATGGGAAATGACAGGTGGTAAAATTGGCAATGAGAATGGTTAAGAGGCAATACAAACCAGCAATTATTTAAAGGAGGTTTAGTAGCAAGAATAAGGGGGTCGTTGAATTTGTTTTATAAATAATTTATTTTAAGCAAGAAATTTAGTGGAGCAAAGAGAAGGGGTTTAGTGGCAGTTCATAGCAAAGCCCAGAGATTTGCGGTGTGGTCCCAAACACGTTGCATTATGCATCATGTGGGAATAAGAGAGCAGGATTGTTTAGAGCGCACCACAAACCAGGCAACACAACAGGATTATAAATGAGAGCACATGGCAGCAGAGATGGAAGGGTTGAGGTGGAGAATGAGAACAAGAGGAGGATGAGAGGGAGGAAGAAAATATGCTTGATTAGCAGTTACAAAACAAACCCACCAAAGACCACACAGCACAGACAAGCTCACATTGTCAACGGTACATGTGATGCACTTCTCATCTGTCAACACAGAGATGCACTTTGGCTTATGAGCAAACTCATTTCAGCGGAGTTGAACAACATTACATCATTAGTAATGATCCTAACAGCTTTCATTATTGTCGCCAAGCAACAGCAGGCAGTCTACTCAGAACCTGAAATCAGATTTGCCTCTTTTGTTTGAGAGGTTCGGCCATAATATTTCTTAAGCTGTTTCTTGTTGACACATGCAGTGCTTTGGTCATTAAAACATGGCGATATGGAGACATCGCTGGACATGCACAGGCAAAGTGGATTTAAAGAATTACAGTGTATGTTTTACTTAGCCTTAAACAGAATATAGATGATTCTGCTACAGTACTCTATACAGTCACCAGGAGTCGCTATTGACTTAATAATACAGTGTAGGCAATCCCTGTTTTATGACGGCCTGACTTACGATATTTCGATTTTACGGTGGGAATACGAGAATACACATAAATACACGTTCAGCAAAAACTGTACTCTGATATATATTTTTTTAATTTTCCCAAGAAAATGATAGAATATAAGCAGTACTCTCCCGCTCTGATGACAAAGTCGGCGGTGCTTGATGAGGGAGTCACGTGTCACGTGCTTGATGAGGAAGTCGCATATATACAAACTGGATTCCATAAAAATTGCGACACTAAACAAATTGTGAATAAAAACTGAATGCAATGATGTGCATCATTGTGAACATCTAATATTTGATTCAGAATAGAACACAAATCACAGATCAAAAGTTTAAACTGAGAGAATGTATCGTTTTAAGGGAAAAATGTGTTGTTTCAAAATTTCATGGCGTCAACAAATCCCAAAAAAGTTGGGACGTGGCCATTTTTACCACTGTGCGGCACCAACCCCCCCTTCTTCTTACAACACTCAGACGTCTGGGGACAGAGGTGACCATTTTCTCAAGTTTAGAAATAGGAATGCTCTCCCATTCATGTCTAATACAGGCCTCTAACTCTCAATCATCTTGGGCCTTCTTTATCGCACCTTCCTCTTTATGATGCGCCAAATGTTCTCTATAGGTGAAAGATCTGGACTGCAGGCTGGCCATTTCAGTA